>QJPP01003872.1:0-31887 GCA_003996215.1 Jaltomata sinuosa | reverse complement strand
GGCAAAGCTTAGCCCCAGGTACATTGGGCCGTTTGAGATTCTTCAGAGGGTTGGTAGCGTTGTCTATCAGCTAGCCTTGCCTCCGATGTTTTCAGCTATACATCCTGTATTTCATATTTCGATGTTGCGTCGGTATGTCCCAGATGAGTCTCATGTGTTACAGTGGGATTCAGTTCATTTTGGTGAGGGTTTAGCCTTTGTTGAGGAGCCGGCAGCTATCTTGGCCAGAGATGTCAGGAGATTGAGGTCTCGAGAGATCCCGGTTGTTAAGGTTCAGTGGAGGCACCGTCCAGTCGAGGAGGCTACCTGGGAGACAGAGAGAGATATGCGGGCTCAGTATCCGCAACTATTTTAGCCTTCAGGTACCCCCTTGACCTTGACTTTCGAGGACGTAAGTCCTTTTTAGTAGTGGATGATGTAATGACCCTTCCGGTTATTTCCACGTATACGTTTTTCTTGAACCGTTAGAGCTTGTTGTAGCGGCCCCAAGTCACTTAAGGCTTGTCAGGACCGGTATTTTGGTGCCGGGTCCATTTGTTTGGTCGCTTTATAAGTTTTGAAGTCAAGCAAGTCGGCAAAAGTTATCGTAAGTTCTTTAATATATTTTCTGAACTTTGGGTAAAATGTCTCGGAGCTTTTATCTCAATATATAAAGAGTTAGAAGTCCCCCAAAATACCAAATCAAAGGTCTACGAGTCTAGTTTCCAACGCACAAAACCTCACGTCCAACGGATCTCGGAGTAAAAAGTTATGACTATTTTACCGCGGACTGTCTGGCATAAAACGGGTTGCGAACCGGGTCGCGAACCGGGTCGGGTTAAACTCGATTTAAGCCTCAACTTCACGTTGTAAAACGCCATTTCAGTTCCAAAACAGTGAGAAAACATAAGGGAGGGTTTCAAGAGAGTTCTTGAGTATCAAAATCGTGCGACGGGGAATTACGAGCCTAAGCTTAAGAATTTTATTAGCATCGCGCGTATATTTGAAAATATTTTATTTTAAAGTTGAATTTGGTAAAAAGTTATATTATTATTACCTTTTCAAAATATTTTAAAGGTTTATGAAAAATATTTTTGTTACGATATAAGTGTATATGTATTTATTTTATAAGGTTTTTATACATTGTAATATTTTAGCGGAGATAGTAAATTTAGTTATGTTGAAATTTATTATTATAATATAGTAGGTTTTATTGGAAATAATTTTCTATTTATTGGGATATATTTAAAATATTATATATATTTTACCACGAATTTATGCAATACCCGAATATATACATAATGGGATAGAATTGAATTTGTGGTTCCACTCCACTCCCACGTGGAAGTGGAGGGAGTGCAACACCTATGCACTACTGGATAGGTGGCCATCACTTATAATACTTAACTAAGTGCTAGTAATTAATGCTTTGGGGTAAGGATAAGGATGTTGCTATTTACTCCTAACCGACTATGAGCCTTAAGAAATAGCCACTAAGACACTTGGTTATAACATGTGTTGTGAGAAGTCTTCAGCTCCTCACTTAGTACATCACGTTGAGAAGGGAATTATTGGCAGCAGACTTTTAAGCTTTGAAAGAAATAAACATTCTTGAGTCATTTGAAAATCGTCAGAACACCATTAGCTACCCAATATCCAGGGAGGGATTCTGATCAACCTCTCTACTAGGATTCAGGGTTCAGCGGTGAATTGGAAATTTATTATCTACGCCAAGTTATTTGAGCCCGAGTTCTAGTTTGATTTTGTTTTGGAGCTTTTCAAACCGGTTTGGGCTTGGACATTTTCATCCTAGCAGCTTGTCGTCGGATGACAGGTAGGTTACGGTTTATTTTCCCTAGACTCCGCATATATAAGGATAAAATTGTATTAATGGGCATCCTTGGGTTGGTTTATTAGGTTGGTACCACAGACCTCGACCGCTTTATTCATGTCCGCCTACTTTTGTTCCTCCGTTGCTTGTAGTATTTGCCGATATATTTTATTTTACCCTTGTGGTCCTGTGAGGCCTTGTTGACTCTGGAACATAGAAGGTGGGATTTTGGGAATGTCCGCGAGTCCCGGGCATAGAATTATCCTTCTAGGCTGGTTATGCTTGCTGAGTAGCTGTGGGCCTGTGCAGGGTCGATAGGTTGATTGTGAGCTGCTGGGCAGCTATTGTGTGTGATCATACCATTTCCATGCATATAAAGAGGTTTTATCCATGTTTTACTATGGTTTGGCTTCGGGCCTACTGGCACTGTTTTCTAAACCTTACATGGCCCGGGGGGCCCATTTTTGATGGAAATGATTTGGAAATGGTTGATTTCACTTGTGGAGATTTTTGGGCAAGAAAGTAAAATTATGTTTAAAATCATCAGTTTTATGATTATCGCTAGACTCGGCAGGGCCGGGGTGCTAGTTGAGTTTTCTTGTTACTTGAGATGATTTTAGCCTCGGTTGGACCAAGCACCTGAGATGACTTTTTACTGTTTAGACCCGGCTACGCCCGGGCACCCTGGGAGGGGTTTTTGAGATATTTTCCTACTATTTTTAGTCCTGGACAGGGTCTGGGCAGGCATATTCGAGACTGGGTCTCTATCTTGATATCGAGACTGGGTCTCTATCTTGATACATGTTCTGATACTGAGATTTAGTATGGGGTCTGGGACCTCCATGGACCTTGCTATCCGGGCCAGGGGCTACGGGCTGCGTGTGTCAGAAGAGGGGTATACGGGGGAGGAGAGGTATACGGGCAGAGTCCTTCCATGAAACCTACCTGCTGGGCCGGATCGGCGCCGGAGGAGGTACATACAGAGATACCATGGCACTTGAGATCTTCATGCATCATATCATTCATTGTTGAGGCTCCACCCTTGTTTGCTGTTTGCTGATTGTACGCTCCGGTAGTATGGGATGCCGGAGGGTTTGTTTTCACTTGTTTGTGTTCCTCGGTTGTATGGGCGGCCGGGACACTGTAGGTAGACTTTTGCTATTCACTTACAGAATTGTTCTCTATTATGGATAAGTATGAGATTGGTTACTGCTAGACTATTAGTTTCTGGATTTGAGATTGATATGATTAGTTGAGTTTGATTCCTGTCTCTGAGCATGCCTATCATTACTCTTTCCCTCTTCTTACACTTGAGGTTACCGGTATACCATCCATTTCGTAAACTTATTTTGTATACACTATTGTTGCAAGGACCCCAGGTGCGTTATTTCTTACTTTCACCTGTGCCTATGGTGTGTATATTCTGCTTACTAGCCTCACATGTGGTTCTGTTGATTTCCCCTCTGGGCTAGTTCCTGTGTACCTTTCGTTGATTTCTGTGACTGCTTGCTTCTATTCTGTCTGTTACTACGCTTTTATCTTATATATGCCCAGTCGGCCTATGATACCTACTGGGTACCTTATGCTTCGCATTTGGTGCTCACCCCTACCCCCTGCATCTTTGGGTCCAGATCCTAGCGTGGGCCATCGCTGTTAGATCATTGTGATTCATGCTTGGAGATCTGTTGGGGACTACTTCAGACTGAGGGTGAGCTCTTGGCGATCGGATCTTAGCTTTAGTTTGTCTTTTGCTTCATGTACTCTATTACCATTCAGAGACATCTGTATATATAGTTTTGGTTTATTTGCACTCCATGTATGTAGTTTGGCTCTATACTATGATACCAAGTCTTGGGGTTTGATTTAGTTTCCGCATATGTATATATTTATAGTCCCTCTATCTGTTCTCTTCGTCTTGTTCTCTTATTTGTTAGATAGTAGCCCATCACTAACTGTTCTGGGCTACGGGGATTGGTTCACCTACCGGGGGTTGTAGGTGCCATCATGACCGAGAAATTGGGTCGTGACAACATCTTTTTAAAAAATTTCTTTGTCCAAAAAAACCGATTTCACCTCTATCTCATCCACAGATGCGTTATCTCTTAGAATAGCCATTTCAATATCCATCACTTTCCTTTTTCTTTTTTGTACCCTCTTAATCTCTGATGGTTGCCCTATTTCTTCAATTGTTTCTATAGGAGCACTGAAAATTTCAATCTCCATTGTTGTAGCCATTTATATGACAGACCTAATAAAAAATCAAACAAAAGATACTTATTAACAGTTTTATAAGTCAATTTACTATTAATACAATCAGTACATGAGGCAGGCACAAAAAAAAAGAAAAAGTATTTGCCTATGGGGCAGGAGTTTAAATACAAACCAACCCTTTCCCATGAGGCAGTAGGAGCTGTGTATATTTTTACAACATAAGCACACAAACAAAGAATAATTATTTTGTCCATGGTGCAGGAGTTTAAAAACAAACTAACTCTTCTTGCCCATGAGGCAGGAGCTTTATATATTTTAATAACATATGCACAACAAACAAAGAATAACTTGTTGCCCCTGGGGCAGGAGATACAAACTAAATTTTTGCACGAGGCAGGCACAACAAAAAAAGAAGAAGTATTTACCTATGGGGCAGGAGTTTAAATACCAACCAACCCTTGCCCATTAGGCAGTAGGAGTTGTGTATATTTTTACAACATAAGCACACAAACAAAGAATAATTATCTTGTCCATGGTGCAGGAGTTTAAAAACAAACTAACTCTTGCCCATGAGGCAGGAGCTTTATATCTTTTAATAACATATGCACAACAAACAAAGAATAACTTGTTGCCCCTGGGGCAAGAGTTACAAACTAAATTTTTGCACATGAGGCAGGCACAACAAAAAAAGAAGAAGTATTTGCCTATGGAGCAGGAGTTTACATACAAACCAACCCTTGCCCATGAGGCAGTACTACAAATCACATACTCTAATTTTTTAGAAATTGATCAACTCAAATTCTCCAGAAATTGATCAACTCAAATTTTCCAGAAATTGATCAACTCGAATTCTCCAAAAAATCAACATACTAAAACAAATCATCGAAAATTTAAGCTTCACCATAAGTTTAGAACAAATTTTTTGCGATTTTTACCTTATGAAAGCAACCAAGTTAGATGCTGAAATTCTGGCTGAAATCGCTTAAATTGTAGCTGAAATCGTAGTTGAAATCGCTGCTTTGAAAGGAGAAAAAATTGCAACTCTAATTCATGGTTGAAATAGCTGAAATTGCAGGTGAAAGAGTCGGGAGTTGCAGGTTGAAATCGCTGAAATTGCGAAGAAGAAAGGGTATTTTTGTCAGAAAATGTATCAGGAATTAAAAAAAGGATATTTTTACAAGACCTTTCTTATGGGGGGAAAATATACAAAGCTACCCCCTTAAGTGGTCATTTGTGTGGTTCTCCCCATCAATCAGAATTAAAAAAACTAAACAACGGAAAAGAAAGAGAAGAAGAGAAGGAGGATGGGAGATTGACGTAGCTTGTGACCATATCAGCAATAGGTGAGAAACTTTGAGACTTGTAAGTTTTTATGGGTAACTGTTAAACTCTTTATCTTAACAAATTTGAAGAAAGCAATAAAAAGCAGGAATGGAGATAAAACTCAATTTCATTCAAGATGATTTCCAAATTCACTACAATGGGATACATATACTGATGCCCAAGCTCACAACATGTGAGCTGGTGTAACTACCTTTTGTCCTTATCACCAATTAGCATACTTTAGAGGCTAAAATGTAAATAAACAAATAACATTTAAACTTAAGGGAGTAAACTGTAATTAATGAAAGTACTCTAACAGCTTCTAACCACCTCTCTACTGTTCCATCGAGTTGATTCCTATCAAGTCCCCATGGATAAAATCTTCCTTGTACTCAAGGAAGGAAGTTTGGAAATTGGATTTTGAGAGTGTGTGCATCCTCCCACGTAGCCTGATTATCTTGAAGTTGATCCCACTGGACAAGGAGCTGAGCAATGGCCTTGTTACCCACTTTGAATTAGCCTCCTAGACAATACTCTGACAGGAACAAGGCAAAAAGGGCTGCTAATATCCACAACAGGAGGGTGAGAGATAATATCAGGGATAGCATGGCAAGGTTTTAGCATGGACACATGAAAGGTGGAGTGGATCTTCAACCCAACAGGCAACTTAAGCCTATAAGCAAATGTGCCCACCTTGTGCTCAACCAAATAAGGACCATAGTAACGAGCTGCCAGTTTACTAAAAGGTTGCTGAGACATAGAGATTTATCTGTAAGGTTAGATCTTAACATAAACCCAGTCACCCTTTGGGAAGCACCTATCAGTTCTATGTCTATTAGCTTGATCAGTCATCCTCTATTGAGCTCGGGCCAGATGGTATTTAAGCAGCTGAAGTTTGAACTCCCCTGTTATCAAGCCTCTATCCACTTCCTCAACTCCGGAGTCCCCAGCTAGATAGGGTAAATGCAAAGGAGGGGCTTGACCATACAAGGCTTCATAAGGGGTAGTGTGAATAGAAGAGTGGAATGTGGTATTATACCACCATTCAGCAGAAGCAAGGAAAGAAGACCATGTAGTGGGGGCATCAGAACAGAAGCACCTCAAGTAGGTTTCCAAACACCTATTTACCACCTCAGTCTGTCCATCAGACTGAGGATGATAAGAAGTAGATAGGTTCAGACTAACCCCTTGAATAGCAAACAACTCTTGCCACAGTTTGCTGGTAAAGACAGGATCTTTATCACTGATAATCTCCTCAGGCATTCCATGTAGCTTAAAAATATTATCCATGAAAAGGGTAGCAATTTCATGAGCAGTGTAAGGATGAGTGATAGCAAAGAAATGAGCATACTTGGTGAGCCTATCCACTACCACCCAAATATTAGTTTTACCCTTGGATTTAGGAAGCCCCTCAACAAAGTCTATACTAATACTACTCCAAGCAGCAGTAGGGATTGGAAGTGGCTGTAACAACCCAGGGGAAGCAACAGTTTCATATTTGCTTCTTTGACAAATAGCACATTCTTTCACAAACTGATGGACATCATTTTTCATATTCTTCTAATAAAATAGTGCATCCAGTTTCCTATAAGTGTTGTCAATACCTGAGTGACCCCCTTGGAGTGAGTTATTCCATAGCTGGAGCAGTTCTTTCCTCAATTCTGCATTAGAACCTACCACCAGCCTCCCATATCTTCTCAATTGTTGATGAATGAATGCGTAACCTTTGCTCTCACCACCAAGTTGTTGAAGATCCAGAAGCTACTGTTTAATATCAGGATCCTCTTGCCAAGTGTTCATAATGTCCTGTAGAAGGTCAGTTCTAATAGAAGACAAGGACATCACAGCCAATTCTATGGCAGGAAGTCTATAAAGGGCATCAGCCACCAGATTTTTCTTTCGCTTCTTATATTCAATGACAAAGTCAAACTGCATGAGCTTAGTCACCCATTTCAGTTGAGAGACAGTATGGAGCTTTTGTTCAAGCAAAAACTTCAATGCTTTCTGGTCGGTCTTTACTATGAAAGATTTACACACCAAGTATTGACTCCACTTGGTAACTTCCATGACCAAATCCAATAACTCCTTGTCATAAACGGATAAGGACTGATGCCTGAGAGATAAACCTTTACTCAAGTAGGCAATTGGATTCATGTGTTCCATGAATATAGCCCCAATACCTATCCCACAAGCATCAGTCTCCACAATGAAAGGAATGGAGAAATCAGGCAATGCAAGCATTGGTGCAGATGTTAACACTTTCTTTAATTTATCAAAGGCCTGTGTTTCCTCCTCAGTCCATAAGAAATTATCCTTCTTCAGCAATTCAGTCAGTACCTTGCTAATCACACCATACCCTTTGATGAATCTCCTATAGTACCCAGCCAATCCTAAGAACCCCCTCAGTTGCTTAATAGTTTTAGGTCTAGGCCACTCCCTCATAGCGTGTATTTTCTGAGGATCAGTAGCTACTCCCTCGGCTCAGATGAAATACCCCAAATATTCAACCTTAGAAGTAGCAAAAAAACATTTAGATAGCCTAGAATATAACTTATGATCCTGTAAGATACCAAAGACAATCTTAAGATGCTGCATATGATCTGTCATAGTCTTACTATAGAAAAGAATGTCATCAAACAAAACAAGTACAAACTTCCTCAAATGCTCTTGGAAAATGTGATTCATCAAGCTTTGAAAGCTAGATGGAGCACTAGTCAAGCCAAATGGCATAACCAAATACTCAAAATGCCTAGAGTGGGTCCTGAAGGTAGTTTTATGCACATCAGAGGATGTCATCCTTATTTGGTGGTATCCAGACCTTAAATCCACCTTTGAATACACCTGAGATCCACCTAACTCGCCTAAAAGCTCCTCAATAATGGGTATAGGGAATTTATCTTTGATGGTGATCTGGTTAAGACCCCCATAGTCTACACACAGCCTCCAATTACCATCTTTCTTCCCTACCAACACCACAGTGGAAGCAAATGGACTACAACTATGCTGGATCAGCCCATGTGCTAACATTTCTTGTACCATATTTTCTATGACATCCTTTTGCACTGGTGAGTACCTATAGGGTCTATTGTTGACAGCTTTAGACCCTTCTACCAAGGGAATATGATGGTCAAATAGGTCTCTAAAAGGTGGCAGTTCCTGTGGCTCCCCAAAGATATCCTTATGCTCCTGCAGAACCTGTTGGATGGTGGAAGGCAGCAAAGCTAAGCTCTCTTATCCTAGACTTGTTAATTCACATGCCCTAATCATAAAAAGTTGAGCATGTTCCCCCTCCAAATTGTGTAAGGAACCAGAATTGATTATCTTCATGCTTGGAGCTATCCCTTGAAGTGAGAGTAGTTTCCCTTGATGTTCAAACTCCATGGTTAGCTTCTTAAAATTTAACTTGATGTCCCCTAGCTCATATAAGCACTGGATACCCAACACCATGTCACAAGTACCCAGAGGTAATAGTAAGAACTCAGCACTGAACACAGTGCCTTGTAATAACCACTCCAAGGCCTTGCATTGTCTATTGACTTGTACAGCATTACCATCTGCGAAGCTGACACACATAGGTTTACACTGTTCTATAGTCCACCCCATTATAGAAGCTAAGTCATAGTCCAGGAAGTTGTGGGTTGATCAACTGTCCACTAAGATATTTAGTTGTCTCTTTTGGCAATAGCAAGTAACTCTCAAGGTTCTATAGCCTACAGTGCCATTGAGAGCATGAAGGGATATCTCACAGGCCTCCATGAGTTCTGGTGTACCTTCCTGGTCCTTTATGATCTCCTCCTCTACTTCCTCTTCATATTCAAGGAAGAACAGTTGTGCCTTATTCTTGCACACATGTCCAGGATGATATTGCTCATCACACATATAGTTAAAACCTTTAGCTCGTTTATCACTTAATTCAGCTGGATTCAACCTCCTTTTCTTACTTTTGTCTTCCATAGGTTTAGGGAGGTGTTGATTTGGTTGGGAAATAGGTTTGGAAATAGGATAAGGTGAAGGTGAAGATGGATATCTAGTTGAGTTATGTGGGGTCGAATAGTTAGAAGAAACTTTCATGGCCTTGAATTGCTTTGCATAGACTGACTCTTGTAGCGTACATAAGTGGTAAGCTTGGGGTAATGAGTAAGGGTGATGGATCCGGACAACATCCCCTAATTCAGGTTTTAACCCATTCAAAAAGATACTAATAGAATGATTAGTATCCAAGTTAAGCCTAGTCATTGATCTATCAAAGAGATCCTGAAAGGCAGCTACACTTCCTGTCTGTCTCAATTTGAGTAAATCAGTCATTGGATCATCATACTCAGCTCCAAGCTGATCAGCTAAGTCCACCACATACTCATCCCATGTGGGAAATGGCAAATGTGATCGACTCCTTAGGTAAGCTTGGTGCCACTGTAATGCTAAATCATCAAAATGAATGGCAGCAACAGTCACCTTCTGATGTGAGGCTACTTTATCTAGAGAAAAAAATTATTCCCTTACACCACCAATCTTGGAACCCTTGCCCATTGAACCCTACAAAAGGAAGAAGTTGCTGGGAAAGTTGGGGACTCTGCATAGGCATCAAAATTAAGTTGAAGGGGGTTTGGGTTGTGGGTATTGGGTTTTGATTGAATTGCGGAAGCACTGTGGGTACTATTCCATTGGGATACTAAAGGGAGCTCACTGGGAAATAATGAGATAGGGTATATCGAGCAGCAGTTGGGTTAAATTTTGCACCCACTCAAGGAGGTTGCTAATCGAAATTTGTTCGTGGGTTCACATTGAGGATATTAGAATTTGATCGTAGTTGTTGGGTTCCTGAGATACCTGACAAATTACCTGGTCCAACAGTGGGTGAATACATCTCTTGCAATGGAGAATCTGAAGGCCCACTTTGCTTCTCCCTCCTGGAAGTGTTCTTCGAAACCATAGCTTCCTTTAGCTCCCTAAATGACTTCTCGTGCACTAATTCTAGTTGATCCTGTCGAATAGTCATTCTATCCAGTCGCTGTAAAACTTCTCGAAGCTCCCCGGCCATGGTGGGTACCTCCACAGAGCAGGAAATTGCTCTGATACCACTGTTAAACTCTTTATCTTAACAAATTTGAAGAAAGCAATAAAAAGCAGGAATGGAGATAAAACTCAATTCCATTCAAGATGATTTCCCAATTCACTACAATGGGATATATATACTGATGCCCAAGCTCACAACATGTGAGTTGGTGTAACTACCTTTTGTCCTTATCACCAATTAGCATACTTTAGGGGCTAAAATGTAAATAAATAAATAACATTTAAACTTAAGGGAGTAAACTGTAATTAATGAAAGTACTCTAACAGCTTCTAACCACCTCTCTACTGTTCCATCTAGTTGATTCCTATCAGTAACAACTAAACTTTTCATCTGGATTTTCCTTCTTTTAGATTTCTTAATATTAGTCCTCTGTTTGAAGAATTTCCTTGGACATTGAAGAAAAATATGTTCGAGCAAGAAAAAATATTATGGACATCAATACTAATAGATTGAGTTCATTCACATGCTTAGGGAAAGTATTTATGAATAATCTCATGAACAAACTATCAGAGTACCCTCTATATTAGAAGATTATAGTTTAGTTTTCAGTTGTTCATAATAGGAATTAATATACTGCTTTAATATAGAGTCAAAAGTGAATTATGAGGGTTGGGTGTCTTAATTCAGATATGAGTTAGTCTAAATAAAGAATTAACCCGAGAATGATATGATGTGATTATATAGATTGATCGAAGGAAAGTCATACGGATTGCTCGAGGCAATGCATTTGGTATTTTCAACAAGGGTACTGTGAGTAGTAATCTTACCACAATTTATGTTTTCATAACTTGCATAGTTCGTACATGATTTTGAAAAAAATAAGTATTACCGAATACTTTGAAATTGCATGTAGAGCAAGTCTTTTACTTGATATGATACTGAAATGCTTATTTGAGATGATCTCACGATTATAAGACATATTTACCGTTATTTGAGATATTTATTGCTATTGTGAAGGTTCTTCGCTTACTTGAGATATAAGTATCTTGACATGTGTTTTTGTTCAAGTTTTATATATAATATGATTTGATAAGAACTTAAACGCCCTGTACTATTTTGAAATATTTTCATACGAGCACCTATTGTTTACAAAGAAAAGTATAAATGGGAGTAGACTTTTATTCTGATCTTATAGCTAACGGCGGGTTCGTTAGACTTGGTGCACCTTGTAGTTACAGATTACCGTTATATCTCTCGATAGTGAAAAGATAGAACTAGTATATTGTTACTGATCTCCATAAAGTAGGGATTTACTGAGATATATATTTGACTCCTTTACGAGGGGTCCACAGTTATTGACTTTTCTTGAAGTAGAAAGTCACACTGAATACATGATTCATTCTTGAAAATCTCCCAAATATATAAATTTTGACATGATATAGTGTTTATTGAGTTTATTATCGAACAATTAATTGATTTTTTTACATGAAATAAATGAGATTGAATATTGTTACCATTTTCTGAAAAGACATTTATTTCATGATTTCTGATTATTATACTAGCATGTTTTCTGACTTGTCTCCCATTAAAAATGGTTGTGGTAAAGTGTTATTACTCACTTACGGGGAGCTATCCACTTTTCAAAGATTGATCTTTGATCTGGCTATAATCAGCTTAGAATCAGGAAGGAAATGTAACGACCGGATCTGTCATTATTTTAGAAATCACGATATCACAAAATTTGGGAATGATTAGAGTATGTTTTGATTTAAAATGGGGTGACATGGCGAAAAATTTGGATTTTTAAAATTAATTCGGGTTGACGTCACTCTTCTATAGTGGCCAGCCATCCGCTATAGCGATATGGCAGAAAACAGTAGCTCAGTAACGCGATTTAATAAAAGAAACTTCTCTTCCTCAGTTGGAAAGAATGTGAGGGTTACTCCAAAAACCCTTCTAGGCTGTTCCAAGGCTTGGGAGCCATGGGGAGGAGGGATCCTGGCCAAAAGGACGCAAAAGTACGGATTTGGGCTTATCAATCATCAGGGAACTCCTTCATGGAGTTAGAAAATGCATCGTGCAGCTATTTGGTGTCCAGGTAAGCTAGGTTCTTTCCATTTAGTAGATTGACCTGCTTTTATTTTTATATTATTGTATTTCTTCTGTAAGGAGTTTTCCAAAATTAAAAAGGTTTATAATTATTTTCATGTATAAAAATGAGGTTATTTATTGTTATACTTTTTTTTCTGCAATTTACCCGTTGGATCGGGTTGTAAGGGTTCGTCTATCTAGGTGCTTAGAGTAGGCATCCGCCCGGCCCGGTAGTTGAGTTGTGACAGATGGTATCAGGGCCTAGGTTACTGGTCTCCCAGTACAAGAGAAAAATATCGAATAGAGTCCTACGAATTGGTGTGTTGATGTTCACATCTAATCTTTGAGAAACTATGAAGCATTTTAGGAAAATATCTCTATTCTTTCATTTCTTTTTGTGCGGATCGTTTACTTGCTTGTATGGGTTGAGTCCAATTGGTATCTCTTGATTCTAATTGGTATCTCAACAAAGTGAAGGATGTCATTTGACTTCGATCACGATAAATCAAGCAAGAGAAGTTGGAACCGAGAAGGTTCCAATTGGTGTCTGACATGAGAGGTTGTGGTAAGGCATGGGAGATCGACTAATAGTCATCCATGGGGTGAATAAAGAGCAATATATGTGACTTGATTGTGCTGTAGCTTGAAACTTGAAATTATGTGTGTAACAATACTTATATGACTGCAATAGTTTATGTGTAACTGCTTGCCTTACTGTGAATGTATGGGTCTGAAGAGAATCCTAAGTTGAAATTAGGGTATTTTTGGTTTGTGATAAACTGTTATGTGTCTAGATTAAAAGTTTTGTATCACTTTTTGAAAAGGGACTCATCATTGGTTAAGATGGTCAGGAGACAGGACTTATGACTGTAGGGTAGCTTCGGTTTTAGGACAACCGACACTTGGTTGGGAACCATGGAAACAAGCTGTTATTCGTGCATGGTAGCGGGAATGTGTTGTTGTGAACAGTTTTCTCATGTAATACAATTTTGAATTGGTGATATTGGATGCTAAGTTTTGGTATGTGCATTGCCAGGAATGGTCTTGGGGTGTTATTTAAGACCATGGCAGGACTTATGATATTAATAATGATAACGGGGAATGGGGATGAGTTCATTCTTCGGAAAAAATCAATTTTCTAGGTTGTTACCATCGGGACCGCCATAGCAGAACTGTACTTCTACGGCGATCCTGCTATAGCAGGAATTTCCCCCACTATGGTAGTACCACGATAGCGGAATGACCACTACTATAGCGGGTAGGCACGGGGCAGAATGCCATCCCTGTTTTCCCCTGTTTTTCATTTCATTCCCGGGGCATTTGAAAGCGATAATTAAGCTACGAGCTGCTATGTAAAATAAGGAAATCATATATAGAACTAATATGGTGTGCATATAAGGGAAATTATTTGAAACTATCATCTATGTGCTTAAAAACGAAGGGGAAAAGGAAAGGGGAAAACATTGTCTGTTACGTCCCCCAAACGGGGGCACAACCCAAAAAGCAGTAAATAATCCTAACAAAGGGGGGAGGGGGAGTCCTAGGCCTCATCATCGCTCAGGAAGGGGATTTAACTCCTGCCTGTCTTAGGGCTCAAGTGTGGGAAGCTCATGACCCGGGGTGGCACATGCTAACATGAACTTGATGATCTTTCACATCTGGGAAAACATGCGGTCCCGGGAGTGCCTCTTCTTCTTCTCTTCCTCTAACTCCCTGCGGAGTGCTGCAAAGTCCTGAGCAGAGGGGGGCGGGGTTGTACCTCCAGCAGCAGTTTCCTCCATGAACCTCATGACAGCGGCAAAATTCTCCGCAAGCTGGCTGCTAGTAATCGGGGGTTAAGGCTAGGAAGGGGGGAGTGTCATCATCATCATCATTGTCAGCATCCTCAACAGGCTGGATGATCCCTGCTTCATCTACCTTCCTCTTCTTCTTGGAGGTAACAACTTTCACTCTGAGAGGGTTGTAGGCATCGTCCATTTCCACCTCATGGTCAGTATGATCCCCAGGCACCGCAACCCGCCTGCATAGCTCAAACACCAATCTAGTAAGAAAGAAACCTCTTCTAAGACCCCGGTAGAAGTCCTTCCATTCAGAAATGATATGTTCCCCAACATTCAGGATGATTTCCTGAATAGCACAAGCAACCACAAAGGCCCAAGCATAAGTCACGTCGGTGGTATTGCCCGATGGACAAATTCTTTGGGACACCAAATTTAACCACCTCCTAGCATCTGCAAAAAAGAAGGTGTCGATGATGCCCTTGGGACTGGGCCAGTAGACCTGACTCCTGAACTCCCTCATCCACCAAGGTATCTCTTAGCCAAGTCATATCCCAAAGTCGAGCCTTGGCCTCGTATGCGGCATTGGAGATGTGAGGCACTTCTAGCACCTCATTGATAGTCCGAGAGTCCACCGGTACATCTACCCCTCGGAGGCATATGGTGGGGTTGGGATCATCCTAATGAATAGTAGGAAAATAGCATAGAACTCCCGCACCCAACCTATATGTGCGAAGGGGGGAGCTACCACCAGCGAGCCCCATTCGAACTCTTGGAGCTTGCGATAGAAGGAAACTGCCTTTTCAGCCACTCCTTCTATTTTGAAGGCCCTTTCATAGCAAAATCCTAACCGGCGATAGTCCCATAACCTCTCCTGACTAGCATCGTCAGGGAACCTCGCATAGGGATACTCGGGGAATTGTTCTTTAGCCATTAGAGTGTGTTAACCTGCAATGTGGCAATGGGTGGGGTTAGAATTCGATAAAGCATAAAGGAATGAGTTTAAAAAGGGGGGAAATTCTAGGTGTCAACCTGGGAAGGCTACTGTTTTGCGGTCTTCAGCTATAGCGGACAATCATGCACCACAGCGGAACCGCTATAGCGGGAATTTCTCTGCTATAACGGGACCTCTATAGCGGTTGGGTTTCATAATAGCAATCTTCATCATCTCAGAATTTCAAGCGGTGCTTCAATAGCGTCCCTTGACCCAAAACTCAATTTTTAACAATCCAAATTCAGATCAATACTTCTAAAGTGTCCTATTACTGTTTTCTACAAAAATTTGGGCATTATAACCCCTAAATTTTGTCCAAATCACAAGTTTTATCCAAGAACACCTCTTCACTTTGCCCACCATTTATGGTCTATTTTTGTCCAAAAGTCGCATAATCCTTACGCCCAAAATGTTGTGGAGGCATTGTGAACGTAAGGGAAGCACCCATGCTTCAGAAATTTGACAAAAATCCAACCTAAGTTCAAGTTCAAAAACCAACCACAATGTGTACTCCAAATCATTATTTTCTACCATAATCCTATGTAAATTCGTGCAGGGAAGTAAAGGAGTAAGTAGGAACGATTGTTACCTGGAAATTCTAACATCGGGAGCGAGGTGATCGAGAGAAAAGGAAGAGTTTTTGGAAGAAAAATAGAGGAGAATGGGATGAAAACCCGTTTCTCCCCTATTCATTTGTTGCCAACCGCTATAGCAGAAGGCACCTCACTATAGTGACACCGCTACGGCAGAATAATGTCCGCTATAGCAGACGACAATCAATTTTAGGAAAGGAAAGGTTTCTCTCAAGTCTTTTCAAATTCTTTCGCTCCAACATTCTACGAAGATTTCTTGGGTACTCGGGGAAGGTTACTTCATAAATTTTTGAATAGCTCGGGGGAGGAAAATTCCTCATCAGAGCGAGATCATATTTTTTTCCTAATTGGGTCAAGTATGACTAAATTGGGGAAAGTTTGAATTTTGTGTGGGACCATAATTACGCGGTCGCACAGGACTGTGAGAGTCCCAAACTAGTTTTCTTCCTCTTTCCTGCAGGATCGTTCGAGATGAATGATGGGTAAATTGGTATCTGTTGTAATAATCAGATCCATCATTATTTTAGAAATCACGATTTCACAAAATTTGGGAATGATTAGAGTACATTTTGATTTAAAATGGGGTGACATGGCAGAAAATTTTAGATTTTTGAAATTTATCCGGGTTGACATCACTCTGCTATAATGAAAATTTCTCCACTATAGTGTTGCAGCTGTAGAGGGAAGCCATCCACTATAGCGGTATGGCAGAAAACAGTAGCTCAGTAACGCAATTTAATAAAAGAAACTTCTCCCCCTCAGTTGGAAAGGATATGAGGGTTCCTCCAAAAACCCTCCTAGGCTGCTCCAATACTTGGGAGCCATGGTGTCACGCCCCGAGAATACCCCCTAGGCATAACACGGGACCCGGGATCACAAGTGTCACAAATTAACCCTTGGTCATAGAATACTCATATAAGTACAAGAAACATAGCGGAAGCATACTAAATGAAAATAGGCAACCATAACTAAATAGGAACAAGGTCTAAGAGATACCGAATCCAAAACACGGAGTACAAGTCTAGCTATGTCTGAAGCCTCAAAACTGTCATAAAGAGTTGATGGAGTGATGCGCCCAAATTACACCTCTAAAAGAAGTGCAAGCGGTCACTGTTCAAATATAGAACCCAACTAAAGGTTGGGGTCGATCTCACAGGGAATATGGTAGAATTATGGTTGATCTTTTAGTCAATTATTTCCCGTAAAGGGGGGGTTTGTAGTAATAAATAATTAATGTAACAAAAACGTATCAAGTAACCAGTGTCAATTTCAAGAAGTATTATCAATAAGAGAAGTGACTAAGGCAATGGTCCCCATGAAATCATAACTTCGTAAGGCTTTCGTACTTGGTTCACTAGTTTGGTGCTTAGCATGCAGAATCGGTAAGTTAGGTTCACCTAATTCCTTAGTCAGGCAACTAGGTGAATTTCACCACATGCCTTGGTACGGCCGCGGGTGTCGCTTTACTAAACCTTACCCTTGATCCAAGATTAGCTATTCCCGGACAAGGTCAAGCTATTAGACAAGGGTTGGTAGCCTCGAATCTCGTTGTTTACAACCCTTTTCCCATCCATTACCTCCTTGGTCCGTAAAGTAAGGATAAGGCGAGTTCTAACATTTGCAACCATTAAAAAGCAATCAAAGCGAAGGGAAGAACAATACATGCATGAACACCTCCCTAGATCACCTACGTACTTAGCCTACTTTGTTAATCCTTCATGGTTTCCACAACCCTAGTTGTGGATTTAGCTACTCATGTTCATAAGCATGTAATCAATGTTTGTTTGAGCAATCATCAAGAGATACTTACAAAGAAGAATAAAGAAAACTGGAATCTTGAAGAATAATCTCAAGAACACTTCGAATTACCAAGAACTAAGCTTTGAATTCAACACCAAAAATAATGTAGCAAATATCCAAAAAGTAACGAGTAACAATGTTCAACAACGTAAAATAAAACCTAGGGGAAAGTATTTATAGACAAAAAGAAATCCTTTCCTAATACAACTGGGAAATTGGCTCGGCAGGGATCACGAGTCAAGTTGACGGTTCGTCATTTGGAACGACGGTCCTTGGTCTTCTCAGGTCAACCGTGGTCCTGCTGGTCAAGGTCTTCTGATCTTTAAAACAACGGCTGGGACCACGAGTCATTCTTCTAAATGATGACTCATCCTTGGACTCGTGGTTTCCTGGCCTACTTTGGTGCCTTATCTGCTTCAGTGATGATGAGTCACAATGACGGACCGTCTTTTAGAAGTACAGTCCGTTCTTTCAATCCATAATCCCTGCTACCCTTTTTTACCTCCGCAGATCTTCAGTCGACGTGTCAACAGGATGAACCATTCTTTAGAAGTATGGTTCGTATTTGGAATCGTCCTTTCCTCCATACTTGGGCACATCTTCTGAACCTCAAACGACGTGTCACAGAGACAGATCCATCCTTTGAGAGTACGGATCGTCAACATAGCTGTGCCTTCTTTCCAGCCTTGCACCCTTTTCAGAACTTTGGACGACGAGTCTCAGTGACAGGTCCATCCTTTGAAAGCACAGCCCGTCATCTTGACTCGTCGTCACTGTAATGCCCTGACTTCAGCTCAATTTCCATCTTTTGCCCTATGATCCAATTTGCCTGCACACTTACCCAAAAGCATAAAATCCACAGATAAAATGCTAAAGAACATGCAAAAATCCTAAGTATTAAGCGTCGAAAGTGGCGTATTTCTACACCACATCAACACCCTCAACTTAAGACTGTTGATTGTCCTCAAGCGACACATAAAGAAACTATTCGATAACGACGCTATTAGCAAAAGAAAACTAGAAACTACGGCAGTCATCGTGATTTAGCAATTAAGATCATAACATGTATCCCCCAACCTTTTTGATACAAAACTAGTGCATGTGCTCTGACTATCAAGACAACACAAGAGGATATATGTATGACATTATACTATCAACAGACGATGTAACATACACATACGAGACTCACACTAACAGATAGTAGTCAACGTTGCTCTAGTGCCCTCACCACAAAGAAGTCCCTATTGCACAAAGATATAATCAAGATTTCAGGGACTGAACTAACACTCTCACTCACAATAGATGTTCAAGCAATATGTGCACAATACCATAGGCTTGCCCTTATTTTCTACGCCTCAGTTTTTGAACAATTGGGTTAGGATCACTATAGGACTTTATTTGGCTTGTAACGTAGGCTCGGGGACAGGTATGGTAGATATGGGAATTAGTAACTAATCCCTCCTTGGCACTACACTATCGTTTTTTTACTTATCCGGCCAACTATGTTTGTTTCTTCCCTTTTTCTTTCTTTTTATCTTTTCAACAAGTGACGGGTGCGGCTTTTATTTCAAAATCAACTATTTTTCTTTGTTTTCTCTTTTCACACTCTCTTTTTCTTTTCTTTCTTTTCCTTTTTTTTCAACTCTACCACCGCACCATTATTTTCCTTTTTCATTCCTAGCCCTTTCTTTTCATACCCTACTCTTCACTCACCTCTACAGTAGCCACCCTCAACTTAGGCGATTTGTCTGAGTTGAGGTACACGATGTCTAAGGAGGGACCAGGGCCAAACTAAAGGTTTACAAATAGACGGGGAAGGTGATAGGGCTAAACAACAAAAGGATCAATTTAGGCTCAAAATCAGGGATCAAAAGGGTATTTACATCATTTGGTCTGTCATTTGGATAAAGTGGACTAGGTCAAAAATGGCCTATGATCCTTTCCTAACCAACCATCCTACAACCTAAGCAAGACTAACCGGGCAAGTTCTAGATTAGCATACAAAGCAAGAACCAACAAATTTAGCTCACACACACATGGAACAGAGTCAACGATTACCTGCTACTTATTAGGTTCGTGCTCTTAGCTTAAGTCATTCATCAAGTCGTTTAAGTCCTAATGTCATGCACGGATCCATAGCGGTCAGTCTATCAAAAATTGATACAATCATGTCACACAAAATTTGGAGGGGTCTTCATTTTTTTCAATCAAAATTTTAGTTCCAAAAATCATATCACAGATGCGCTAAGTTCCTTTTCTTCTTTTACTATAGACAACCTATACTACACGTGCCGGTTCAACAGAAAATAAAAATCCTTAGGGAAAGAATACAAGCAAGAAAACCCTAAGGATTCGGGTACCTTGTGAGTACCCTCATGGGTTACCTCCCATGCAGCGCCTGATTTAACATTGCGGCACGACGCGGGTCTCTCGGCTACTCAAACTTTGCCCAGAGACCCATCAAAATAGTGAACACCTCATGTTGCCCTCACCCTACCAAAAGAGGTGTGCATTGTCCTCAATACATTAATGAAAATACCAAGCATAGGGGGGCGATAACATACATGTGGAACCTAAGCGCCGGTGCCTGGTGTCGCATCCTTCGGGCCCTAGAGATCGGTGCCCGTAGTACTATCATCTATTGAGGCTTCCTCCGCAGGCCTCTCCTCAGTAGTAAACGCTGCGCGGGCAGCTCCCTCATCAACAGTAACAGCTGCCTCTGCAGCTCCAACGTCAACCAATCCCGCACTGGGGTCTAAAAAAGGTACCGTACTTCTCCCTGAGCCACCTCGGCCACTGCCATCCACCTCTATCTGCTGTGTAGCCAAGGACACTTATGATGCTTTCCTCAGCTCTCTTCGTGCCTTCGTTGTAGCCCTATCGTCTTTCTTCTTCTGAGATTTAGGACTAAGCGGGGCATCATCACTTGCAACATGCTTGTCCTTTCACTTCCTTTTCTTTTAAAAATGGTGGTTACCCATTTGGAAGAGAAGAAGTAGGTAGCAGCCGGGCCGGGTTCTAAAATTTGAAATTGCGCTGACCCGGCTGTGTTACAATACCTGGGACCTGACGAGTCCAAATGACTGTCCGTCGTACGGAAGACGGTTCATTGTTGGACTCATGGTTTAAAAATTTCATGCTTTCCTACTGCCAGGAATGACGGCTTCATCGACGGATCATGGTTCAAACCACGGGTCTGTCCTGATGACACGTCATTCCTTATATGAGGCCTATTTTCTTCCCAGTGACCATGACTTGGATGACGGTCCATCGTTTGAGAGCACGGACCATTTCTTAGACTCGTGGTTTGTTTCCAGAGACCTGTTCTTGCATCCCAGGAACCACGGCTTAGATCGAGGTCTGTCCTTTCAAAGGACGGTCCGTAAACCAAGTCTTAGTTTCTGGGACTTCTGCAGTGTCATACTTTTCCTCCTCATCTGCATAGCCAACAAACTTTTATCCTTGGGTTGTGTCGCGCCCTATTTTGAAACTGGCCAAAATATGCTTGCAACATCCGGCTCTTTCATGCCTTTGTTTTGGAAAAGGGTTTAGAGTCGCCACCTAAATTTTAGGAAACTTAGGAAACCATTTTGTATGTAAAACTCTGTTTTTAGTCTGCGAAACGTTTGAGATTCTGAGTAAGTGTTTTGGTTACTCGAAGGGAAGGTGTTAGGCACCCTTCAGAGCCTATCCGAAGATAGTCCTTAAACTCAGTTTAGAAAAAATATTTGGAAAAGTTATTTGCTCATTATTTGCTAAAAAGGTGATAAAAACATGTTTTATTAATTTAAAGAAAACTCAAAGTATATGACATATGCTACTACAATAGGCAAAAAATATAAAATATGCTTATGGTAAAAGATGAAACATATGTACGTACATGCCAAAATATATGAAAGTTTAATAGCAATAATTAAAGTATGTGAAACTTTATGATTTATAAGAAATATATATACTTAAAAGCTATGTAAAAAGATGAAGATATTATTTATAATAAATATGCCTTTGTAAAGTAAAATATATGTAGTTCTTAAAGTTTGAGAAAGTTTATGACATGTTTATTAAAAAGGAAGTAAAGATGACGTATGTATATTTAAAATATAGGAAATCATGTGAAAAGTATATTATTTTAAAAGATTTGGATAAGTAAAAGTATGTAAGAAATATATTGGTAATAGAGAAAAAGATATAAGAGGAAACCATATTTGTTTTGTAAATATATTTCATGTAAAAGAACAATTTGAAAATTGAGTAGAGAAACGAGAATTATTTGTTTTCATGTAAGGGAGACTTTTATTCGTAAGGTAAAGAAAAAAATGAACATGCATTGAATACGAAAGAAAATATTATGTACGTAAAATGTAATTGTGATAAAATAATATATGTATAATTTAAGTAGGAAGAAGAGTAAGTAAAATATAAATATATACCTTGTAGTAGATAACATATGACATATATACCTTGCATTTTTAGGCTTCGAAAATCTGAAAATCTCAAAATATATATATAGAGTAAAGCAAGATATTTGTAAAATATTGGTGTTAGAATAAGAGAATACATAAATTACTAATAAATATAAAGGAGGCTTGCCTAAATTAGATAAAGCATTTTATAATTTAAAGCCTAAGAATGACTAACTATTGGTGTGAAATAAATTGAATCGCTAATTAATGTTTTTAAAAATCTACCGCGAGTTATTTGGAACAAAGTCCTTCTTGAAACAAAGCCTAAGTTAGTTAATAAAAAATCTGCACTATTCACCATTTATCACTACTATTTTTGAAAGTGTTTAAACACTAATTTTAAAGGATTTAAAAGGGAAATTAGAAATATTTGCCTAAGCTAAAGGAATGAAGGAAAACTCTTTCAAAATTTCAAACTAAATCTCCTAATCAAACCAAATGGTAAGCCGAAGGATAAATGTTAATCGAAGTCACAAAGAAAAACACATATCCAAATAATACAAGGTTAGTTAAACAAATTCAAATAATAAGAAAAACATATAGAAAATAAAGGGCTAAGTATATTAAGTTCCTTTGGAGGAATTAATCTCCTAGTGAGTGACTCCGAAACACCGCGATGGTTCCTAATAGTTGTTCGACCCAAAACATATTTGGGCCGAGATTGAGTTTCAAATGAGAACTCCAACTCTCCGGGGTGTACATGAAACAAAGAAAGGTGATAAGGATTAATAACTTGCATAACAAAGTTTACAAAAATATAGAAATATGCCAAACTTAACAATAAAGTGATAAAGAAAATAAACATGCTATTTGGTAAATACACAAGAATATATGAAAGACGACATGTAACCATATTTGCTTCATTTTTTAGCAAATGATCGAATTTATTTGACTAGAGCATAAACGAACTAACATGAGATGATTATCCGAAAAGAACTTAGGCAAAACGAACATTTTCAACACTAGTCGATTATTGGAAAACAAAGTACACAACAAGTAGCAATATTAAAACTTTATTATTATTTATTTCAAGTAAAGAAAGTAGTTATGAAACAAATCACTTCAAAAAGATAACACTAATAACCGGGAGATTAAAGGAGAACCAAACTACTACGTTGGCTTATAATGAGTTCCTTAAGCTAGTATTCCCGAAATTGATCCCGAGTTAAAACCAAAATAATGAAAATACGGGCAGCCCTCTTCTTCTAACAAATGCACACTAAATCAACCACTTTTTACTAGGATTAAGGTGTTTAAAGAAAAGTTAGAGACCACAATATTAACAAAACGCTAAAAAACATATATAATCATAATATGTACATTCCTATCCTAAACATCATTTCCGGGACTAATGAAACGACTAAACTTATTGCAAACTTTTCTATCTTAAGAAATTGAACTACAAGAAATGCAAGCATAACAACATATACTTTTCGGGTTTACACGAAATCAACCAACCAACCAAAATGAAGACAAACAAATTAATGAATTAGTCCGCCAACTTCACTATGACATAAGTTTAAATGAAGAAAGCGAGAGTCACTACTCATTAATTTCACCTTTGCAAACTAAGTGGCACTCTTGATGCTTCGGCAAATGTATGTCAGCAAAACACATAAGAAAAACATTCAAACCAACTATGGCTACTGCAATAGTAAAGTTCCATGCTTGTTCAATCATATATAAGGTTCAAAGTCACCACTTCCGCACCCACATCTTGAAACAAAGAGCACAAAAGGTCTACAAACAAACGGTTAACCATGTTGAGGGCTTGAAACTCGTAGTCTTATCATCCTAATCTAAAGTTTTAAGACTTTAAATCCTTTTTACGCTAAACGAAGGCTGCCAACACCTTGCGGGAACGAAAAATTATAAGAGACGAACTAAACAATTATTATAGTCATCAAGTGATCACAACAATATCCTTAAACATTCAGCGGTATAAACCCGGAAAAACTCGAAGCCTCTTGAGGTTCATTTCAAGCTAATTCAAGGTTATAAATAATCTTTCAATACACCATCAACCTTAAATACAAACCAACATCCCGACAACTACATTACTTCAAGTCTTGCTCGATAATTCGTACCAAACAGCCAACCATTTACAACAATTAAACCAAACCTTGAATTGTAAACACTTCACAATCACATAAGCTAAACCAAACGGCCAGAAACTGATTTTGTTTCACATTTTTAATGCCTAAAATCAACCAAACAAGAACAACCAAACCCGCACGAATCAATGGATCACAAAACTAAACATAAAGTAATTAGACGGGATAGGATTTACCTTGTGTTGGGCAGCGATTGAGGCCGTCAAGTGTTGAGTTCCAAACTAGCGAATTCCGACTCCGGTTTTCCGAGTAGAGCGAACGAAACAGAGGGAGCGAAACGAGTAGTGAGTAAAAGCAAATTGATAGTGAACAATGGGAGAACAATTGTTGTGAGCTGTTTTTTTGATAATTTTTTCTGATCTTTGTCTGAAAAAAAAATCCGCCCGTCTGTCTGTGTGTGTCTGTTCGTCCCTTTCTGTGTGTGTGTGTTCTTCCTTTTATAGCCGAAATTCTAAGGCTCCAACGGTTTCTTTCCAAGAATTCAAAATTTGAATTCTTGGAAAGCCAAGTTGCAAAAGAAATGATGAAAATCAGAAAAAAAAGAAGATGAGATGCCTACTTTTTCAGACGGATTTGAAAGAGATGGTGACGGGTCGGCGGTGTGGAGCAGACGGTCGGCTGGGTTTCCTCTTTTCCGAGGTCTGCCACCGGCGGTGACGACCTTTTCGAGGCTACAAAAAGCCTCCGAAAAGGGGAGGGGACGCTGTGAGGTGACGGGAGAGGGTGTGGTCGCCGTTTGCCCGCAAAATCCGGCGGGTCTTTGGGGTTTGGGCGGCGTTGAGGTGAGGTTTTTTGGGGGTGGGGGTGGTCTGTCGGCAGTTGGGGTTGAGGGTGGACGAAGTGGGGGTTTGGGGGGGCTGTTTGGTTTGGCTGTTGATGGAGTGAGAGAGTGGAGAGTGAAGTAATTAGGGGTGGGTTTAGTGGTGAGGTTGGGCCGGGTCAGGGGTTGGTTTGGGCTAGGAGGAATTGGGTAATGGGCTAGGGAGTTTTGGGTAGAAAGAGGTATAAAATTGGCCCAAACATGTATAGGTAAATGAATTAGTTTGTAGAAAAAAAAAAAGTAATTTTCCCTAATCGTTTTTCCATTTAATTAATTTAACGATGCTTTCTTTCATCCCGATTAATTTCACATACTTATATAGTTGACTTAAACATAATTTTGGTACGCATAATCGTAGTCCTCAATTGATAGAACAATATTTAGGAAATGTTATAACGATACGACAAATCTCATTTAGAGTTTGAAATAAAAGTTACTATACCAATATCTTGTTAAAAAGAATGAATTATAAAATATATTTTGGTGATTTTATAAGATACAATATTTTTAGTAATTGTTATTATAAAAAGTAAAGGAAATCATTTTAAAAATGATTATTGGTGCCAAAATTTTTACTAAAGAATATAGGAATAAGAAAATTATTTTGAAAAAGTCCTCGGGATTAAGAAGCATATAAAAATTAATTATGGGAAAAAAGAGGGCCAAAATTGGGTGTCAACAACTTGCCCCTCTTCGAACAAAGATGATGAAAGAGTCTTTGGGCGAAGATGTTGACATAAAGCCAATTTTGTCTCGACTGGAAAAAAATCAAATTTGGATAGGTCGTATCTAGAAAGAGAAAGGTTATTGTCATTATGAATTCGACCGAACTCTGGTCTCCGAGTTGCCCACATATCTCGGGTTTCACGAGAATCAGGCCAATGTAGTTCAAAAATTTTGAGAGGTCCTCAAAATTTTGCCCCAGTGTTGGTTTTATGTCGACACTGGTATTTTTTGCGGTAAAGGGGAAGATGACTTTGGCACGAATGGAGTGGGTATGGCCATGATCGAAATCGAGCTGCCTACGTATCCCTAAGGAAATGGGAATTAGGGCGGTTGCAGTCCTGAATAGAGGATTATGGTAAATTTTGAGGCAGTCCTCAAAATTTGCCCCAGTGTACGATTTATGGTTGACACTGGTCTCTTAGTTGAGCTTGGAAAGAGTTTTATGGAATTGATGGTAGGTTATTTCCTAGATGACAATAATCTTTTCAAAATGGGTGCACTTTCACAGCCTCCCGATTATAAATGTGGTGCACAACACACCCATAAACGAGACTCTACTAGGTGCATCTTGCATCTTATAAGATCACATCGAATCGCTGGATGGAGGTAGTCCCTTTGATATCCTCTAGGGGAACTCTAGGAGATAGAGAAAGGGGTATCGATGCTTGTGAGAGCAGGTGTACTCTGATTTAGAAATATGGACAACTGATTGTAGGAATTGGAGTCGGAGTGCTAGTCTTGAAACTCTGGCTTGTGAGTTTGGTATTCCTCATCAAGCATTGCCTCAATCGCTGCTTAGAGGTAGTTCCACGTTGTAGTGTGTCATCCTGCAAAACAGGTAAAAGGGGTTACAAAGTACCTGTTGAGGCTCAAAACTGTAAATTAAAATTGTAATGTAAAGAGCAGAGTGTAGATATCCAAACGATTGTTGACGTCTCCATTTTGCGGAGTGGATGTACTGTAGGTGAAATAACCTTGGGAAGTAAAGCCTCCGGTTGGCGGGGCAATACTTAAAAGCAAAGCCTCTCGCCTGGCGGGGCAACACTTGTAAAGTAAAGCCTCTCGACTGGCGGGGCAACACTGTAAAGTAAAGCCTCTCGACTGGCGGGGCAACACTTGTAAAGTAAAGCCTCTCGACTGGCGGGGCAATACTGTAAAATAAAGCCTCTCGACTGGCGGGGCAACACTGTGAAGTAAAGCCTCTCGACTGGCGGGACAACACTTGTAAAGTAAAGCCTCTCGACTGGCGGGGCAACACTTGTAAAGTAAAGCCTCTCGACTGGCGGGGCAATACTGTGAAGTAAAGCCTCTCGACTGGCGGGGCAATACTGTAAAAATAAAGTCTTCATTGGGTGAATCAGCCGTGACATCTCCATTTGGTGGAGCGATCTTTAATGCAAAATGAGGATGTTAATGGCATGCATGCTTATGATTGATGGAGTTATGATGATGCTTGCTATGATGCAGCCTCCGATTGGCGGAGTATGTTTTGCTTGCTAATATACATTTTTCTGATTTGGCAGAGCGTCGCTTGCTTGTTTACGTACAGGCTCCAATCGTCAGAGCGTCGTTTTGTTTGCTTATGTACAAACTCCAATCGGTGGAGCGTCGTTTTGTTTGCTTATATGCAAGCTCCAATCGACAGAGCATTGTTTTGTTTGCCTATGTACAAACTCCAATCGGCGGAGCGTCATTTTGTTTGCCTATGTACAAACTCCAATCGGCGGAGCGTCATTTTGTTTGCCTATGTACAAACTCCAATCGGCAGAGTTTGATGAAGTCAGTCCGCGTTCTCCGATCGGCGGAGTTATTTGACGCAATTAGATGGCAATCTCCGATTGGCGGAGTTATTTGGAAAGAGATAAACTATCCTATTTTCCTATGAGAGCTCTCTATCTTCGATACTCGATCCGGATCTCGGACGTACCTGCAAAACATAAATGAAACCCTTTAAGAATTGGAAGAATTGGGACAAAATATTTTAAAGTAGAGTAGGGGAAGAATATTCGGCTTATGGTGTCGTGATAGCCAAAAGATTTCTCCAATCATGTCCCTGAACTTGACTTGACATAATCCTGGCGATTCCTGTTTCCCTGCGCTCAAAGAAAAAATTCTTAGTTTTGGGATGGGTGTTGATTTGTATCGACTTGCGGACCCTGGCCTTGCCACTAGACTTCTACAAAATTCATCAGCCGCTCGTGATTTCCTATCCCAGAGGCTCGGTAGGTGGATCTCTTCAAAACCTCCTTGGTTGCTCGCGACTTCCTATTTCGAAGGCTCGGTAGGTGGAAAGGCAGTAAAATATTTTGAAAAATATGTATATATATTTTTAGAAAATAAGTATATTTTGTGTATACTAGGCGCATATATATAGTGATTATTCATCGTTCCTTAGATTATGACATGTTCCGAAATCCAATCGAGTTTTTCCCATTTGTTGAGGACGTCCAAATGTACTCTTCTCATGGCTCCGGCTTCTGGTGACGCTTTTCTATTTCTCTGTAGATGTTGTGATCACTCTGAAGGTATAAATAAGAGGGGGGAGGTTTATCCTAAGGGTATGACCGAACCTTTTAGGTTGCCTACGTATCCCCGAATGGGAATCAGGTCTGTACGTAGTTCGGGGTATCAAAGAAAGATGAAAAATATGTAATGCATTGACCGAGCCTGACTCAGGCTGCCTACGTATCCAAGCGGAATCAGGTCAGAACGTAGTTCAAATACATTGGGAAAAATAAAGACATGTGATGCAATGACCGAGCCTGACTCAGGCTGCCTACGTATCCAAAATGGAATCAGGTCAGAACGTAGTTCAAATACATTGGGAAAAATAAAGACGTGTGATGCAATGACCGAGCCTGACTCAGGCTGCCTACGTATCCAAAATGGAATCAGGTCAGAACGTAGTTCAAATACATAAAAGATGATGTTTTTGGTTTTTCTAAGGGAAACCGGACCCGATATGGGTTGCCTACGTATCCCGCCGTGGGAAGTCAGGCTAATACGTAGTTCTGTTCACATTAGAGAAAAATGCAAAAAGTACGAGGAAATAACAACTAGTCCCTCTGTCTTCAAATGTAGTACTTCTTGATAGCGTCTGAATTGATCGGCTTTGTGCTCACGACGCCGTCCATTTCTGCGAGGATTACTGCCCCGCCTGAGAGCACTCGGTGAACCATGTAAGGGCCTTGCCAGTTTGGAGCTACAGGCGGGCAAGAAGGATCAGTCGGCAGCTTGTGTGAGATGATATCGGTGCTTAATCCTGGCATGTCATCGTAGGACCGAGCAAACACATCAACATATTGCTTGATCAATTCAATCAATTCCCGCTTTCTTTCATCTTCCAAATGTATGCTGACTCGTACTTCTCTCACTATTTCTTTATTTCCCAAGTTGACAACCTCGGTTTCATCCATGTTGGGCCTTTTCTGGCTTTCAAGTTGTTCGATCTCCCGAGGTAGATTTTCAGGCATCATGCTTTCATCGTATTCTTCATAGTCCTGCTCATGACTCGTACTTTGCTCAATGGATTCGTTTCATGTCATAACCGTTGTACGATGATTTTTACTAATATTAGCGCTGAAATGTATGAAAGGTAAGTGAAAATAAATAGTTATTTTAAACAATCGAAAGATAGATTTTAAGAAAAATGAAGACTTTTTATTAAAAAGCAATCTAGCTTTTCAGAAGAGGAAAGTAGCAAAAAGGGCTTAGGCATGATTCAAGCCTCAATTGATCATGCAAAAACATTTTGAAATAAAACTACATTTCCACACTACCGGGACTCCTGTCGAAACAGGGATGGGCTGATGGTCCAGTTCTGCAAGACTTCTCCAGGCTTGGCATCACGGATGGTCAGTTTCTTGATATCTTCCTCCAGTCCATCGTCGGTCATGGCCACGAATAGATTTCCTATTCCTTCAATGACGTCTTCATCAACTGCTTCATCTGGGATCAGGACTTGTCCTGGCACGAACGCTACTGCCCCAAACTTTGTACTGTGGCCTCCTCCTGCAGCAGGCTTATATCCCAGTCCGGCGGTACCTTTCTGCTGTTGTAGCTGGATTGGTTCAATTATGCCGTCAGCCTTAGGTCCGAGCCCCGTCTTTGGTTGATACCCATATCTCAACATTTCTGACGCAACCATCTTTGCTGCTCTCGACATCTCCATCTTTACAGGCTCTATCTTCTCATCAATTCTTATAGCTTGCATGATCTCCAGAGCATGAAAAACGGCTCCATCCGGTTCTTCGGTGACTGGAACAGAATTCACGGAATAGATGGGGTGACTGAGCTCTCCGTGAATGGTAACTTCGGTGCGACCCCACTCGAACTTCACACACTGATGGAGCGTGGAGGGAACTGCTCTTGCCCTATGGACCCATGGCCTTCCTAGTAACAGGTTGTAGTTGGACGACACATCCATCACTTGAAATAAGATGGGGAATTCAGCTGGACCTACTTGCAAAGTGAGATAGATTCCTCCAATGACGCTTCTCTGCGCGCCGTCAAAAGCTCTCACCTTCACACGACTTTCCCTTATCTCTCCCATATTCATACCTAAATCTCTCAATGTGGTGAAAGGACAGATGTTGCATCCAGAACCGCCGTCGATCAAAACTCTAGTTACGATCTTATCACAGCACTTGACCGCGATGTGAAGTGCTTTGTTGTGGCCAACACCTTCTGCTGGTAATTTATCATCATGGAAAGAGATTTTGTTCACTTCCACCATTTTTTCAATTGTTGCAGCCAATGTGTCACTTGTAGTTTCTTTTGGTACGCTAACTCCGCTCAGAACTTGTACCAAAGCGTTCCTATGGGCTTCAGAACTCATTAGCAAGGACATAATGGAAATGTGGGCTGGTGTCTTCATTAGTTGTTCCTTGATTGAGTAATCTTTAGACTGCATCTTCTTCCAAAATTCTGTGGCTTCTGCATCAGTAACATTCTTCTTTGGATTTTGTTCCTTCCCGGGACCCCCTCGATTCGGATCCTCCGGGATATAACACCTTCCCGACCTGGTCATTCCGTGAGCCACAGCAGCGTCTATCATTTTGCCTTTGGCTCCCGTCCAATAGTCCCACGGGACTGCTTTAGTGTCATAGTCGGGTTTTCCAGTGGCTATAGTGGTTACCACAACCCTCGGCAGGTAGGTTTGAATAGTCAATGGTTCTCTCAACTGCACTGTGATAAAAGGTTGCGCTGGAGATGTGGCGGCAACTTCTTCTGTGCCCCAGATAGGTACGATATTCCCTTCCAGGTCATACTCTTCTTCTAGGGTAATCATGTTGACTCCTCGATTCTCATGATCTGGTAGAGGATTGTTGTTCACATTTGGGGGAGTATCGGTGCATTTGATTACTCCCTTCCTGATAAGAGACTCGATCTGGTTCTTCAACCCAAAACACTCCTCCGTGTCATGTCCTTGGATTCCCGAGTGGTATGCACATCGCTTATTTCCATTGAAGCCTCGTGGTATCAGATCAGGGATTCTTCCCTCAATCGGCTGCAACAAACCTGCTACCCTCAACCTTTCAAACAATTGAGCCAAAGGCTCGGCAATAAGAGTGTAGGTGCGGGTATTTCTGGCTTCAAGATTAGGACGTGGTCTTGGTGCATATGTTGGTCTATTTTGGTGAACCGGAGCTTGGACAGGGGCATACGGCTTTGGTGGATTTTGGTATGCTGGCGCTCGAGGTGGGTTATACTGTGGCTGGGTACTATATACTGGAACATGTGCGAGAATTTGGGAGTTGTTAGGGTATCGGTGGGATGGTCCTCCGTGCTGGTAGTAAGGTGTGATGGCTGAGACGTCTTCCTTCTTCTTCTTGATACTACCAATGGAACCCGACTGTATGGCCTTGCTTGCGGCTTGCAGTGCGACCATAGACTGAATTTTTCCGGACTTAATACCTTCCTCAATAAAGTCTCCCATCTTGACCAAGTCAGCGAACTTCTGGCCCAGCATTGACATCATCTTGTCGAAGTAGACGCCTTCCTGAGCTCGGATAAAGTACTTAGAGAGTTCATTTTCGTCAAGTGGGGGCTGGATCCGAGCAGCCTCGGTCCTCCATCTCCATGAATATTCTTGAAATGATTCAGATGGCTTCTTTTGTATGTTAGCAAGTGAGAATCTGTCCGGAGTGA
>QJPP01003871.1:0-10381 GCA_003996215.1 Jaltomata sinuosa | reverse complement strand
AAGACCAACCCCAGAAGCATCACTGTACACGGAGAAGCTCAGACCCTCAGCCGGCACAGTCAAAACTGGAGCTGAAGTCAATAAGGCCTTAAGCCTCTGGAAGCTATCCTCGCACTGGTCCGACCACTGAAATGGGACATCCTTCCTAGTCAGCATAGTCAAGGGTGCTGCTATGGAAGAAAATCCCTGAACGAAGCGTCTGTAGTAACCTGCTAACCCAACAAAGTTGCGGACCTCAGTAAAAGTAGTAGGTCTAGGCCACTCACAAACCGCTGAAATCTTTCCCAAATCAACCCTAATCCCATCCTTAGACACCACGTGCCCCAGGAATGCAACTGACTCAAGCCAAAACTCGCACTTTGAGAACTTGGCATAAAGCCGATGATCTCTCAAAGCCTGGAGTATAACCCTCAAGTGCTGCTCATGCTCATCTCTACTATGCGAGTATACCAAGATGTCGTCTATGAAAACTATCACAAATGAGTCCAAATACGGGCCAAAAACCCTGTGCATCAAGTTCATAAAGGCTGCGGGGGCATTAGTCAACCCAAAAGACATCACCAGGAACTCATAATGGCCATAACGTGTCCTGAATGTTGTCTTAGGGATGTCCTCCGCCCTAATCCTTAACTGATGGTAGCCAGACCTCAAATCAATCTTCGAAAACACGACTGAACCCTGAAGCTGGTCAAACAAATCATCAATCCTCGGCATCGGATACCTATTCTTTACTGTCACCCTATTCAGCTGCCGATAATCAATACACATACGCATCGACCCATCCTTCTTCTTCACGAAGAGAACAGGAGCACCCCAAGGCAACACACTAGGTCTAATAAACCCCTTAGCTAACAGATCCTGGAGCTGCTCCTTAAGCTCCCTCAACTCAGTAGGAGCCATACGGTAAGGAGAAATAGAAATAGGCCTAGTGCCCGACTCTAGCTCAATAGCGAAATCAATATCTCTCTCAGGTGGAAGGCCTGGCAGGTCAGTAGGAAACACATCGAGGAAGTCTCTAACCACAGGAACAGACTCAGGAGAAGTGGGGTTAGCACTAACATCTCGGACATATGCTAGATAAGCTAAACACCCACGGGAAATCAACTTCCTAGCTCGAAGACAAGAGATGATCCCAGATGGTGCATGGCTAACGGAACCCTGCCACACAACCGGGGATACACCGGGCACAGCTATGGTAATGGTCTTGGCATAACAATCCAAAACCACACGGTGAGGGGATAACCAGTCCATGCCCAGTATCCCATCAAAATCTAGCATATCAAGAATCATCAAATCGCCCCAAGTCTCTGAATCACCAATAGATAGCATACAAGATCTCACAATCCGATACACTACTAAAGAATCTCCTACTGGGGTCGAAACTGAAACAGGAACAGATAATGGCTCACTAGCCAACCCCAAACAAGGCACAAAGTAGGCAGATACATATGAACAAGTGGATCCAGGATCAAATAAAGCCATAGCAGACTGATGGCACACATAAATTGTACCTATAATCGCAGCATCTGAGGCCTCTGCCTCTGGTCTCCTAGGGACCGCGTAAAACTGACGACGACCTCCACCTGTCTGACCGCTATCCCTACCAACTCCTCTGCCGCGCGGAGCACCACCTCTACTTTGACGACCACCCCCTCTAGCCGGAGGCTGAACTGCTCGTAAAGGCTCGGCCAACTGAACTGCTCGTAAAGGCTCGGCCAACTGAACTGTACCCTGCTGAGGGCAATCTCTAGCAAAATGACCAATCGCACCATAAGTAAAACAAGACCCTGATGGCTTACTCAGTCGAGATGAACCAGCAGATCCCGTATGACCACCACGACCTGATGCCCCAAAAACTGTACCCCTCGAAGACTGGCCACTATAGCCCTGATGGCTGCCCTGACCCTGCTCGAACTGGGTACTGCTGAAAGTCTGAAGGGAAGCCTGAACCGGTCGGCTGGACTCACCCTTGTGCTGCTGTGGCTGATAACTCCGGCTCCACTAGCCAGGACCTCTACCACCATATCTGGAACCACTATAAACACCCTGATGTCGAGTCCTCTTATCTCTGGACCTCTGATCATGTCGCTGTAAGTCCTCCACAGTACGGGAATAGTCTACGATAGCCTAAAATGACCGACCACTGATAATCAATATCTCAGCTAGCTGCCTGATCTCTGGCCTCAAACCCCATACAAATCTGCGAATCCTATCTGCCTCGGTAGGAATGATCATAGCTCCAAACGGTGCTAGGTGATGAAAACGGGTCTCATACTCCGAGATAGTCGTAGACCCCTGCATAAGGTGAGTAAACTGCTCCCTGCGACGCTCACGATCACTCTAAGGTAGGAACTTTGCCATAAAGGCCTCATAAAACTCAGACCAGGTCAAAGGAGGTGACGATGGTGGTCTACAAGCAACCTGGGCCCTCCACCATAACTTCGCTGGGCCCTCCAACTGATAGGTAGTATAACCAACCCCGTGAGTCTCCACCAAACCCAAATGATGCAACATCTCCTCACAGGTAGTAATAAAGTCATATGGATCCTATCCAGAAGTACCAGCAAACCTCGGAGGTGCTAACCTCAAAAACCTACCCAATGCTTTCTGCTCTAACTGTGTCATAACTGGATGAGGAGCAAGAGGTTGTGCAACAGATGGGACCGGAATGACCTCTACACGGGGAGCCATAGTAGCAGGCTGTGCTCCTGAACTCTGCGCACCCAGGGCTGCCCCGTGAGTGAATGTCTGCGCTACCTCAGAAAACCACTCTCTAATCATACCTAGAAGTTGTAATAGTAATCCCCGAATATCTGGAGACTGAGCTGCGGCTGGAGCTGGCACAGAAGTGGGCAATGGAGCTGGTACTGGAGCTGGTACTGGAGCGGGTACTGGAGCTGGTACTGGAGCTGGTAGTACCTGGCCTGCCCCCTGATCCACATGCTGCTCGGGCTCTATCTCCACCCTAGCAGCTCTAGTAGGGGCCACTGATCGAGGGCGTCCTCGACCCTTAGCTGGAGTGGGAGGCTCATCTCCGCGTGATGCCGATGATCTCGTACGAACCATCTGCGGAAGGATGAAGTAGAACAAATGAGATTTCCTGAAACTTTCAAGGGTTCTACGCACGACACAGAAGCAATGAAAGAGTCAAATTTCCTAAAATGCCACTGTAGCCTCCCAAATATTGAGTACGGACGTCTCCGCCCCGATCCGCAGGACTCTACTAGACATTGGCTCCTATACCGATGACACCGGTGAACCTAAAGCTCTGATACCAAGTTGTCACGACCCAATTTCTCGGTCATGATGACACCTACAACCCCCCAGTAGGCGAACCAATTCCCGTAGCCCAGGATAGTTAGTAATGGGCTACTATCTAACAAATAAGGGAACAAGACTATGAGAATAGATAACAGGGATATAAATATATACATAAGCGGAAACTAAACCAAACCCCAAGACCTGGTATCATAGTATAGAGCTAAAACTACATACATGGAGTCCAAACGATCCAAAACAATATATATAGATGTCTCTGAATGATAATAGAGTACATAAAGCAAAAGATAAACTAAAGCTAAGCTATGATCGCCAAGAGCTCACCCTCAGTCTGAAGTAGTCCCCAACAGATCTCCAAGCATGAATCACAGCGATCTAACAACGATAGCCCACCCTAGGATCTGCATCAACAGATGCAGGGGGTAGGGTGAGCACCAAATGTGAAGCATAAGGTACCCAGTAGTATCATAGGCCGACTGGGCACATATAAGATAAAAGCGTAGTAACAGACAAAATAGAAACAAGCAGTCACAGAAATCAATGAAAGGTACACAGGAACTAGCCCAGAGGGAAATCAACAGAACCACATGTGGGGCCAGTAAGCAGAATATACACACCATAGGCACAGGTGAAAGTAAGAAATAACGCACCTGGGGTCCTTGCAATAACGGTGTATACATAATAAGTTTACGAAATGGACGGTATACCGGTAACCTCAAGTGTAAGAAGAGGGAAAGAGTAATGATAGACATGCTCAGGGACATGAATCAAACTCAACTAATCATATCAATCTCAAATCCAGAAAATAACAGTCTAGCAGTAACCAGTTTCATACTTAACCGTAACAGGGAACAATTTTGTAAGTAAATAGCAGGAGTCTACCTACAGTCCCCCGGCCGCCCATAAGACCGAGGAACACAAACAAGTGAAAACAAACCCTCCGGCATCCCATACTACCGGAGCGTACAATCAACAAACAGCAAACAAGGGTGGAGCCTCAAACAATGAATGAAATGATGCATGAAGATGTCAAGTGAAATGGTATCTCTGTATGTACCTCCTCCGGTGCCGATCCGGCCCAGCAGGTAGGTTCCATGGAAGGACACTGCCCGTATACCTCTACTCCACCGTATACCCTTCCTCCGGCACACGCAACCCGCAGCCCCTGGCCCGGATGGCAAGGTCCATGGAGGTCCCAGACCCCATACTAAAACTCAGTATCAAAACGTGTCGTCCCGAAGCAAGTCCAGGTTCAAGATAGAGACCCAGTCTCAAATATGCATGCCCAGACTCTGTCCAGGACTAAAGTAGTAGGAAAATATCTCAAAAACCCCTCCAAGGGTGCCCGGGCATAACCGGGTCTAAACAGTAGAAAGTCATCTCAGGTGCTCGGTCCGATCGAGGCTAAAAAAAAAATCATCTCAAGTAGCAAGAAAACTCAACTAGCACCCCGGCCCTGCCGAGTCTAGCGTTAATCGTAAAACTGGTGTTTTAAAATATAATTTTACTTCTTTTTACCCAGGAATATTCACAAGTTAAATCAAACCATTTCCAAATCATCTCCATTAAAAACGGGCCCCCGGGGACATGCAAGGTTTAGAAAATAGTGTCAGTAGGCCCGAAGCCCAAACCGTAGTAAAACATGGATAAAACCTCTTTATATGCATGGAAATGGTATGATCAAACACAACAGCTGCCTAGCAGCTCACAATCAACCTATCGATCCTGCACAGGCCCACAACTACTCAGCAAGCATAACCAGCCTAGAAGGATAATTCTATGCCCGGGACTCGCGGACATTCCCAAAATCCCACTTTCTATGTTCCAGAGTCAACAAGGCCTCACAGGACCACAAGGGTAAATAAAATATATCGGCAAGTACTACAAGCAACGGAGGAACAAAAGTAGGCGGACCTGAATAAAGCGGTCGAGGTCTGTGGTACCAACCTAATAAACCAACCCAAGGATGCCTATTAATACAATTTTATTCTATATATGCGGAGTCTAGGGAAAATAAACCGTAACCTACCTGTCGTCCGATGACAAGCTCGAACCTCTCCGAAAAGAAGCTCCGAAACGAAATCAAACTTGAACTCGGGCTTGAATAACTTGACGTCGATAATTGATTTTCTATTTTCGGTGATCAAATATAAGAACAAAACAAGAATAAAATGCTTTCTCCACCAAAAATCCTTGTCCGCCTAAGCATAGCATGTATGTGAACAATTCAAATATTGAGAGAATATTAAGTACAAAAGTTAGTGGCTATGCTGGGTAATGATGTGCATATATAAACTACCACATACTGCCAACCTTGTTGTACAATGCCTCCACTTCCACGTGGAAGTGGAGGTGGCAACCAATTCATCCCGTTAAGTATATACTCGGGTATTGCATAGGTTCGTGGTAAAATAAATATAGCTTTTTAAATATACCATAATTAATAGAAAATCATTTCAAATAAAACCTACTATATTATAATAATAATTTTTAACATAACTAAATTTACTATCTCCGTTAAAATATTACAATGTATAAAAACCTTATAAAATAAATACATGTACAATTATATCGTAACAAAAATATTTTTCATAAACCTTTCAAATATTTTAAAAAGGTAATAATAATATAACTTTTTACCAAATTCAACTTTCAAATAAAATAATTTTCGAATACACGCGATGTTAATAAATCCTCAAACTTAGGCTCGCAATTCACCAACGCACGATTTTGATACTCAAGAACTCTCTTGGAATACTCCCTTATGTTTTCTCACTATTTCAGAACTGAAATGGCGTTTTAAAACGTGAAGTTGAGGCTTTAAATCGGTTTTGACCCGACCCGGTTCGCAACCCGGTTTCTGCCAGACAGTCCGCGGTAAAACAGTCATAACCTTTTACTCCAAGATCAGTTGGACGTGAGGTTTTGTGCGTTGGAAACTAGACTCGTAGACCTTCGATTTGGTATTTCGGGGGACTTCTAACTCTTTATATATATAGACAAAAGCTCCGAGACATTTTACCCAAAGTTCAGAAAATTTATTAAAGAACTTACGATAACTTTTGCCGACTTGCTTGACTTCAAAACTTATAATGCGACCAAACAAATGGACCCAACACCGAAATACCGGTCCTGACGAGCCTTAAGTGACTTGGGGCCGCTACAAACAAGCTCTAACAGTTCAAGGAAAATGAAAACGTGGAAATAACCGGAAGGGTCATTACAAAAGCATACGAAGAGATTTTTTTTTAAAGGAAACAACATGCTTATTTAACGATTTCAAGTACAAGACATTTAACCATTTTTATATGAAGAAAACTTAGAAATGATTAAAGGAAATTTAGACAAGAAATGTTCACTCTTTTGGGGAAAATTCACTAAGTTAAAAGTGTTAGTCCAAATAAGCATACAAATAATTCTAAAATTCATACAAGTAAATGAAAAGAGGGAAGAAGTAACCAAGCCTTTGGCTAAATCAGATTGGACTCTTGTCCAAACTATAACCTGTCCTAATTCTAAACTTTGGGCTTTGAGGCCCATTTGCTGTCAACTTTGGACTTTGGTCTAATTTTCTTCAATTTTTAGCTCATTTGGGCCATTTCTGCTGCCACTACGTGGACTTTAGTCCAATATTTTAACTATTTGCCAATTTAGACCGCTGCTGCTATTATACATGGGCTTGACCCATTCCCTTTAAGCTTCATGTGCATCTGCTGCTTGAATCCTCAAGATCAGTCTATTTGGATTCAAAAAGGGGTTGACCCAACGGGAAAATGCAGCGAGTGGAGTTAATAATGAACTCATCGGGTTGTTCATGCAAAATAAATAAAAGAATAAAAATAAGCATGACTTAAGGTGATAAATCAAACCAACCAATTTAGGCATGACGAAACAACATGATAGAACTTTAGTCGAATTTTAAACACAAGTTAAACTTATCTTACCTAGAAGGATGAAAACACATAAGTAAAGGCAAAACAAAAGGCATAAAGATGACTATTTTTCGTTAAACTTTAAATGACAAAGGCAACTTTAAAAAGAAACTCCTCTGTTTTGACAAATGAGGAAGTGAGGATACAAGATAGTTCATAATATTGAGTTAATTCCTTCACGTTCTACTGCTTAACAACCAATGTTTTGAAAGAAATTAACAACTTCTTTTAGAGCATAGTAATTTAAGCCTGATTGCTTTAACAGAAAGGAACCACTAGCCTCAAAGTTGAACCATATACATCAGACGCAATCGAGAGTAACTTGAAACTAGCATATACATGGAAAAATAGGGGAAAGCAGCAGGTTAAGACTAAACATGACATAATAACCTACACGTTTCCATACTCAAGATACCAAACAGATACATCTAAAATTTGAAGCAAAGTGAGTAAGGAATGTAGCAAGAACATGATCTGAAGCAAGGAATTAAACCATATTTTTAAGACTCAGAAAGCAAAAGAGGCCTAGGCAATTATTCTGTCAATTTGATTGCTAGTCATTCCTTCAGATCGATTATATTCGAAACCAAGTGATACCAAAGTTGGGTCAGAATTATTTGTTTAAAGTAACAAAATAATGTTAAACATATGTGCAAAGACCAAAACAGGTATTCTTGAAATTAATTTAGGACTAAATCTTTTGACTCACAGTCTTTTGGGATTCAAATATTTGAACGTTTTTGTAATGACCCTTCCGGTCATTTCCACATACACGTTTTCCTTGTGCCATTAGAGCTTGTTGTAGCGGACCCAAGTCACTTAAGGCTCGTCAGGACTGGTAGTTCGGTGCCGGGTCCATTTGTTTGGTCGTATGATAAGTTTTGAAGCCAAGCAAGTCGGCAAAAGTTATCGTAAGTTCTTTAATAAATTTTCTGAACTTTGGGTAAAATGTCTCAGGGCTTTTCTCCCAATAAATAAAGATTTAGAAGTCCTCCAAAATACCAAATCGAAGGTCTACGAGTCTAGTTTTCAACGCACAAAACCTCACGTCCAACTGATCTCGGAGTAAAAAGTTATGAATGTTTTACCGCGGACTGTCTGGCAGGAACTGGGTCGCGAACCGGGTCGGGTCAAAACCGATTTAAAGCCTCAACTTCACGTTTTAAAATGCCATTTCAGTTCTGAAATAGTGAGAAAACATAAGGGAGGGTTCCAAGAGAGTTCTTGAGTATCGAAATCGTGCGTACTTGAAAATATCTAATTTAAAAGTCGAAGGTGGTAGAAAATTATAGTATTATTACCTTTTCAAAATATTTTAAAGGTTTATGAAAAATATTTTTGTTATGATATAATTGTATATGTATTTATTTTATAAAGTTTTTATACATTGTAATATTTTAACGGAAATAGTAAATTTATTTATGTTGGAAATTATTATTATAATATAGTAGGTTTTATTGAAAATAATTTTCTATTAGTTATGGTATATTTAAAAAGTTATATTTATTTTACCACGAACCTATGCAATACCCGAATATATATGTAATGAGATAAATTAATATTCGGTTGACACCACATTTACACGTGGTGTCCCTTACAGAAGTCATCAAATGACTAATTGATTATGTATATATAAATTTCATTAATTAAGTGATAGGTATGGGATTATTTTAATGAATGGAGGAACCACTAAATTGCTGGAAAATTGTTTTTGCACATATTTCATAGGAGAAGTCTATAAATTCTTTCATTTCCCCTCTCATTTTTTTTATTCTTCCTCATTTATGTCATCAGGGAGTATCTACGTAAGTTTCTTCCAGTATGTTTCATATGATGTGAAACCAAATTTCAGTAAAGGAAACATTTGTACGTTGTAATTAATTATCGATAGGAAATCCATTATCTAGTTTTGAAGCTTCTCTGAGAGGTTCAAGCTTGTCGTCGGACGACAGGTAGGTTACGGTTTACTTTTCCTAGACTCCGCATATATAGGATAAAATTGTATTAATGAGCATCCTTGGGTTGGTTTATTAGGTTGGTACCACAGACCTCGACCGCTTTATTCATGTCCGCCTACTTTTGTTCCTCCGTTGCTTGTAGTATTTGCCGATATATTTTATTTACCCTTGTGGTCCTGTGAGACCTTGTTGACTCTGGAACATAGAAGGTGGGATTTTGGGAATGTCCGCGAGTCCCGGACATAGAACTATCCTTCTAGGCTGGTTATGCTTGCTGAGTAGCTGTGGGCTTGTGCAGGGTCGATAGGTTGATTGTGAGCTGCTGGGCAGCTATTGTGTGTGATCATACCATTTCCATGCATATAAAGAGGTTTTATCCATGTTTTACTATGGTTTTGGCTTCGAGCCTACTGGCACTATTTTCTAAACCTTGCATGGCCCCGGGGGCCCATTTTTTATGGAAATAATTTGGAAATGGTTTGATTTAACTTGTGAGTATTCTTGGGTAAAAGAAAGTAAAATTATGTTTTAAATCATCAGTTTTACTATTAACGCTAGACCTGGCAGGGCCGGGGTGCTAGTTGAGTTTTCTTGTTACTTGAGATGATTTTTAGCCTCGGTCGGACCGAACACCTAGTTTGAGGCTCCACCCTTGTTTGTTGTTTGTTGATTGTACGCTCTGGTAGTATGGGATGCTGGAGGGTTTGTTTTCACTTGTTTGTGTTCCTCAGTTGTATGGGCGGCCGGGGGACTGTAGGTAGACTCTTGCTATTTACTTACAGAATTGTTCCCTGTTACGGTTAAGTATGAAATTGGTTACTGCTAAACTGTTAGTTTCTGGATTTGGGATTGATATGATTAGTTGAGTTTGATTCATGTCTCTGAGCATGCCTATCATTACTCTTTTCCTCTTCTTACACTTGAGGTTACCGGTATACCGTCCATTTCGTAAACTTATTATGTATACACTGTTATTGCAAGGACCCCAGGTGCGTATTTCTTACTTTCACCTGTGCCTATGGTGTGTATATTCTGCTTACTGGCCTCACATGTGGTTCTGTTGATTTCCCTCTGGGCTAGTTCCTGTGTACCTTTCATTGATTTCTGTGACTGCTTGCCTCTATTCTGTCTGTTACTACACTTTTATCTTATATGTGCTCAGTCGGCCTATGATACCTACTGGGTACCTTATGCTTCGCATTTGGTGCTCAC
>QJPP01003870.1:0-112342 GCA_003996215.1 Jaltomata sinuosa | reverse complement strand
GCAGGCACAAAATGATGATAATGAAAATAATGTGGTTCGAAGAAATGTGTTGGTTAATCTACCAAATACCTTCAGCCTTCTTCCTACCCCAACTTTCAGCCCAACCAAAAATATTTGTTTAACTATATCCCCTTGCCCAACGCCTTCCTATACAATTTCTCCGCAAATGCAATCAGTATACGCTAAAGCCAAAAGTTTTCAATTTACCATGATGCCAAATACTCATCCTTCCACAATTGTGCTTCCTTTCAAGGAAAATAAGCACGATCAACTAGCATTTTATCAATATGCTAGATGTGAAAAGGAGATTCAGTCGCCTTGCCATGAAAATTTAGAAAGAGAACTTAACAATTTGAGAAAAGCATTTGATGAAGAGTTGCATTCAAGAAATTACCAGAGTTTAAAGTATGAAGATTTGTGTGTGCACCCAAATGTTGAGCTTCCACCAGGTTACAAGTTACCAAAGTTTAACACTTTCACCGGGAAAGGAGATCCTGTCGCTCATTTGAAAGATTACTGCAACAGGTTAATCGGAATTGGCAATGACGAAGCCATACGAATGAGGCTATTCATTCAAAGTTTATCAGGATTGGCACTCTCCTGGTACACTAAGAAAGACTTTAGCAAGTGGTATACATGGGAAGATATGGCTCGTGACTTTGTCAAGCAATACGAGTTCAACTGCGAGGATGATCTTCATATAGCCGATTTGTTCAAAGTAAAGAAAAAACTGCATGAATCTTTTCAAGAATATGCCATACGATGGAGGTTAGAAGCTTCTAAAATGCATCCTCCATTACCTGAAGAGGAATTGATCTCAGCCTTCATTCAGATGCAAGATGGCCCATATTATAATAAGCTGCTTGGGACTTGTGCGCGCAACTTTTCTGATTTGATTCGTGTTGGTAAAGAGCTGGAAAGTGGAATTCAAGAAGGACGGATTGTAGACAACTCAGAAGCCTCAGTTGTTCGCCAAATCTTTCAACCAAAGATACCAAAAAATCTGCAAAACAAAAATAACTCAGCTTTCATTACTACGCACCAACCGCAAGACCATCAATTTTTGCAGTTTCAAGCTACTTCCAACCTTTGCAATGTGCCTTTTCAGCCTTATCGCCAGCAAAACTTTCAGAATAGCTCTCGACAACAGTTTCACCAAGCGCAATCTAGCTTGCAACAAAAAAAAAAGAGGAAATCTTTCTCCTTCACTCCTCTAGATGAGTCGTTGGCAAATATATTTGAGAGATTGAAAGCTAATGGACTTCTGCAATCAAAAAAAGGATTCATGCCTAAGTATCCATCTCCAAATTTTGATTCATCCAAAAGTTGTGTTTATCATTCAAATATTCATGGACATGATATTGAGAATTGTTCGGCACTGAGATTCAAGATTGAAAGTATGATTGAAAGTGGCAAGATAAAGCTGCACCAAGAGCCTCCAACCAACAATGACAATATCGCAAGTGGTAGCACAATCTTTGTTAAGGGTGATCCATCAAAATTGGCACCAAGGCATTTAAAGAGAAAGCGTGCAACTAGTCAAGAGAATTGACAAAGGCATCATTTTGCAAATTTGAGGATATCATTCTCCATTTTCCCTCCTTTATGAGTAGCTACTATTTTGCAATCCTTTCCTAAACTTTTTTATGAACTACGTTTGACCTGATTCCTGTTAGTAGCGGGATACGTAGGCACTCATTCTGAGTTCGGTCTCATTATAATAAAAAATTCATTCTTCCATTAGCCAAAACTGGGACAGCCTTGCAAATGTCCTACGTTTATTCAACAAAGCAGAAGTCAAGATCAGAAATCATATTCGCTCATCAAATTGCTGCAGTGCCATAGCAACGAGAAGCGCAGATTCAAAGTCAAAGCTTTAAAGTTCAATGCAAGGCAACCATTTCATCTTATACTAACAAGTTTTCTTTGAGTAATGCAGAGGCTAATTTTGGAATGATAACGCACGCAAAGGATGACGCAAATTGAATGTTGTATTTTCACAAATTTTCTTTGAGTGCAGAATTTTGATTTGCAGTAAAATTTCATCAAAGCTTCGTACTTTAAATAATGGATACTGCAAAGGCATCGCACCAAGCACTATGCATTTCAGCATACTACTATAAAGGCATTTGATTAAATTTTTTTTTGGAGCACTCATTGGATGTTGCTACTGCAAAGGCATCATACCAATCTCTCCATGTTGTATTATGAATGTTCGCAACTATGAAGGCACCGCACCAAAATTTCTGCACCGCACCTTGCATATTTATTATTTTAAGAGCGCCGCACCAAGCTCACTGCACCGCATCATGATGTCCATTATTATAAAGGCACCGCACCAAGCTTTCTGTATTGCAATATGAATATTAGCTACCGCAAATCAAGCATCGCATCAAGCTTTATGCATCGCATCAATATTTATCTTTATAAGTTTGCATCATATATTGGGTTCGTCCACCCTAAAATAGGACACATTGGGTTTGTCCACCCTCAAATAGGATTCCTTGGGTTTGTCTACCCTCAAATAGGACATATTGGGTTCATCCACCCTCAAATAGAACAGATTGGGTTCGTCCACCCTCAAATAGGACACGTTGGGTTCGTTCACCCTAAAATAGAACAGATTGGGTTCGTCCACCCTCAAATAGGACACGTTGGGTTTGTTCACCCTAAAATAGAACATTGGGTTCGTCCACCCTCAAATAGGACACGTTGGGTTCGTTCACCCTAAAATAGAACAGATTGGGTTCGTCCACCCTCAAATAGGACACATTGGGTTCGTTCACCCTCAAATATGACACATTGGGTTCGTTCACCCTAAAATAGAACACATTGGGTTTGTTCACCCTAAAATAGGACATAGTGGGTTTGTTCACCCTCAAATAGGACATTTTTAGGCTTATCCTCTTTCAATTAAATATTTATGCTCGCCCGTTTATTATTGCACATCTCGCAATGCATTATTTTTATTTATTTACTTATCAAGCACCTCATGCTATCTTTTAAATTTCTTGAAAATCGCGCTTTGAATATATTGGGTTCGTTCACCCTAAAATAGAACACATTGGGTTCGTCCACCCCAAAATAGGATATGCTGGGTTTGTTCACCCTCAAATAGGACATTTTAGGCTTATCCTCTTTCAATTAAATATTTATGCCCGCCCGCTTATTATTGCACATCTTGCAATGCATTATTTTTATTTATTTACTTATCAAGCACCGCATGCTATCTTTTAAATTTGTTGGAAATCACGCTTTGTATATGTGTTTGCTTTGCTGACGTTATTACTTAGATTTTGCGGGCGCATAATCTAAAGCAATTATTTAATGTTAAAAGAAATAATGCACATTTGACTTAGCACCAGTTCAGAATGGATGCATCTTCCTTCTGATCTTTGTCGTAAGATATTTATTATATTTCACGCTTTGTTTGCTAACAATTTTATTAAGACTTTGCAGAAAGTACCACCCACATGCAGCAACAAGAGACATAGCACAACGTGGAACTTCATCTAAGCAGTGAACTGGGGCAATTTGTTGGGAATGTCGATCGGACTCCCAACAAAGGTCAAAGATCTACACTCGAACTCTATTCAACCTACATCCCACAGCTCGGAGCATGTAGAAAATTTTGCATCAAGCTCTCCTATATTCATTCCTCACCGCTTTTATAACTTTTTCAGCCCTTTTTCTTCGTTCTCTTTACAAATCTTGCAATCCAGTCTCATCGTAACTTGATACTGGGATAATTTTTAGAAAATATATCAATCTTTGGCTATGCTTTGCTTTATTCCTTACTTCACTTCATTTTTTGAATTACATATGTACTTATTCAAGCTTAATCTTTTTCTTAGCCGCCTTCACCACCTTTTTCATGATTCGTCGATCCAGGGACACTTTATGAGTCATAGTGTTCTAAACTCACTCCACCTTATCTCATCATAACCTCCGAACTACATTTGGCCTGATTCTCGTGCAACCCGAGATATGTAGGCAACTTAAAACCAAAGTTCGGCCATAATCTTCAAAATATTTCATAATCGATCTCTTGATCTTTTCAAAACCCTCTACCCCGTTACCTATCCGGCGCATATATTTTCTTAAACCCTTTCAGGATCGTATTTGTTGGTCGGGACAAAATTGTCTACTACGTCAACTTCTTTGCCCAAAAACTCTTACATCGTCTCCGGTCAAAGAGGGACAAGCTGTTGACACCCAATTTTGTCCCATCTTTCTTCCCGATTAATTCTTTATGCTTCAAATAATTTTGATAATTTAAGAATGCATACAAGTTATTTTTATTATAATTAGAAATCTATGTAATGCTATCGTCCTTATTTTTGTGAAATTATCAATGTAGTTCTACTACTATTATTATTATTACTTTATTATTGTTATTATTCTATAAATCTAGCAGCGTGCTCGTTATTTTTAATTTTAGCAAAGGACGGAGGCCGTCACCCCTAGACAGTGTTGCTCACCACCTTGACGGTCAATGTGACGGACCGTCACACATGTGACGGACCGTCACTCAGACCGTCACCTTAAGGCAGTGGCACTGCCTTCTTTGCTAACTTGACGGCCAGGCTGACGGACCGTCAAGCCAGTGACGGACCGTCGCCTGGACCGTCACCTTAAGGCAGTGGCACTGCCTCTGTGCTGCCATTGTGCGACGGTGGGGGTGACGGACCGTCACCACCTTGACGGACCATCACGGCGGCCGTCACCCCTAGACAGTGTTGCTCCTCTCCTTGACGGTCAATGTGACGGACCGTCACACATGTGACGGACCGTCACTCAGGCCGTCACTCTTAGGCTGAATCCTCTTTTTCTCGTATTTCCTTCCATTTCCGTATTTGCTCCCATTTCCTACAAATACTTCTTTTGATTTTCTAACTTTTATAAATGTTATCGTAATTCCGACGATATTGATTTTTGCCTAATATTTTTATAATTATCTTTTAATCATAAATAATTTATTTAATTGAATACATTTTAATCCACGTGGATGCCACGTAAGCGCCACGTAAGCGCCCAACAGTCATAAACACATGCCTCCCACACTCTTCCCACACTTTCCACACGCCTAGCCTCTTCTCCGCCACGTGTCACTCTCCTATTGGTTGGTCAAACTCATCCTAAAACCCTAGACACCTTATTATGCTGAACTACCTAATTTACCCCCACTTAATCTACCTAAAATACCTAATATACCCTCGAAACCCTAAAAAACAAGGCATCAGCCGCTCCTTATTCTCTCCTTTCCCTTTCCCACCGTTTCTCTTCCTCTGCACCATGGCAGAGGAGTTTTGGCATCTTCCCCCCATTTTTGACAAAAACTTCATCCAGCCAAGCTAACATCAAGAAGCTTGTGTGCTCCATTTCGAGCAAAACGATCTCTCTCTCCGTCCTTTCTTGGCGTGGACATAGAGAGGACTTCCCATTTTGGTACCCGGATCTTTTCGAATCACTTGGTATCAGGATGAGGTACCCTATTTTGAGAAAACCTCGATTCCTATCTCTGCAAAACAAGAAGGATTTCAGCGAAGGTTTTAAAAATCAGAGGCAAAATCGTGTAAGACCACTCCTATCTCTCAAACGTTCAAAATTTGAAATCCCGCCCAAAAGCTCAACCTCAACCCTAATGCGTCTCTATAAATATCAAGCTTTTCTACTCATTTGAAGCAGAGTTTTCTGGCCGCCTCTCCCCCTCGAAATATTTGTTATTTTTTGCTTTGCCTTTGACAAGCTTTTTCCTCTGCCCTTATACTGTTGTAGCCTTTAATTTTGCTCTAAAATATCTTGTTCTTTGCGTTCTCATTTGGTCTCTGATGAAACTCTCGCCTTCGAGTGTGTTTCGAGCTCATCGTTACTTGAGTGCGAGTATAGATTTGTGACCGAGACCTGCGCCTCACGTTCACTGCTTCGCAAAAGGTCAGTTTATTAAAACTCTCCTTGTGTTTCCCTTACTGTTGAAGCATGATGTACTAGTTGGTATATGAGAAATTATTTGTTGAATTCAATTTGCTTAGAAAATCATGTCGTCAGAAGTATTATTATTATATTGGGCTGTGTACTAATCAAATACACATGATAAATAATTGTTCTTGGTGTTTGTATGATGATGATCTGTTTGTGATGATAGAAAAAGGCATTTTTGTGGTTATGCTTGATTTGTGATAATGCTTGAATACGGGACATAGTTATGTGTTTAGCATTCTCACTAGAAATCATATTACAAAGTTCTTTCTAATTATACGGAGAATTCATGTTCCTAATTTGTTCCTTAGTTTCCGTCCATGTTTAAGTATTGTCTAGAAACTGAATGGGTATGTTTATAAATAGGAAGTTTCGATCTTTTCTTCTTTTTTTTTTACTAAAAGGTGCTAAACAGATTCAAGCTAATGGAAAATGCCTATTTATTCAAAGTTGTTTTACTATTCATGTTCACTATGGTTCATCTAAAAAGATTGAGTTATGAATCCTATGGTTATCCAAGTAATGGAAGTCTAGTTTATTTTAGCTTTTGATAAGTAGAATGTGACCATTTGAATACTTGTAAAATTTACATGAAATTCAAATCTGTTTTTTTTCCTTTCCTTGGGAAATTTTATTTACTGCATATTTGGATGTTAAAGCATGTTCTTTGTTCTTTCTTAGTACTGTTCATGAGTTGTTGTAGTTAAGAAACTATATGGTTATATTCTAGTGTTATTTGTTATCTATGCACGTTTAAGAATTAGATTTCTCTTTTCTAATTCTCGTCTTGTTTTCCTTTTCGCATATGCACTTGGAGCAAAACTTGGAGTCTTAAGGCTAGACTCTCATGGAGTCTCGAAATGAGACTCAACTCTACCTCTCGTCCAAGCAAGGAGTCAACATTCTCTATTCTTAAGTCATACCCAATAGCAAGAAAATGAGCGAAATGCTTGGAGTCGCTTATGGTGTCCTTTTTCCTTCTTATCATTCCTATAACTTTCTTGTTATTATTAATAGCTTATTTGCATGTTGATTTGGTTTTATCTCAAATTTGAGATTATTTGTTGAATTTCTTTCTTAACATTAGACTAATTTTATTTAATTATGCGAGATTGTTAATTTAGTTAATTAATAGAGTCTTTGTTTTATTATTTGATGTCAATAAAAGAATTAGGCCTAGAATACTTGAACCTTAGAAAGGGTAGTTTGCTATATATTTAATAAAAGAAGTATATGACTAGCTCCTCTCTTTCGTATATTACATACTTGGCTACTAACCAAATGCTTTGCCTTCATTTTTTAAATCTTTCTTGTTAAAAGTAGAGTTAAAATCTAGATATGTTTGGTGTAAAAAATGCAACTTTAGTAAGTTCAAAAGTGCAGATTTTATGTATAAAACGCAGCTTTTTCTAGTGCTAAACCGTAGATTTTAGTGTAAAAAATACAGTTTCCCAAGAGTTTTAAAACCCAATTTTTGAAGGCAAAATATACTTGTTTAAGGACTTAAAAAGTGCAGATTTTTGAGCTAAAAAACATAGCTGTTTAAGAGCTTTAAACGCAGATTTTTGAGGTCAAAACGAACTCCCTTTGTGATCTTTAAGGTGCAGATTTTGCATAAAAAGGATGTAGATTTTTGAAGTGAAAAATGCTCTTATCAAGAACATGAAAATGCTTTATCTTTTTAGTAAAATATAGCTATTCGAAAGGATCAAAACACACTTTCGTGAAAGGTAAAACTAATATTTTTTACATCATTGGAATTTTTCCTTATTTGCTTTGAAAACTATTTTACTAATAGATATCTTTGAAATCTTTATTTTTTCAAGTCTAAGTCTATAATCTTTTAATTCCAGAAGGTCTTCTCTAGTAAGCTATTCTTTATAACCAGATAGTTTAGTTGCACATCTTTTTATTGCTCAACATATATTTTTGGAGGATAACTCATTTGATACTTTACCATGATTTATTTTCTGATTTAGACACCCTTTATTTTAAGTTTATCACTAATTATTTTCTTCTACAAATTATCAATTTTACTAGTAATTTTTATGCTTTCAATTTGTAACCTTAATAATATTTTGTAAGTTATTTTCTTCAATATATAAAAATGTTATATTTATATTTTAGACCCTTATTTGATTAACCTAAGTCTGGCCGGTTAACCGTATTTGGCGGATCTTAAAGGATGCTTAACCCCTTCCCTTTAGGATAATTAGAACCCTTACTTAGAATCTTAAGCTTAGTAGACCTTTAAAATGAAGTCTTTTGTTTGCTTTAATCGCATAGTTAATTATAGGTGTCCTAATTCACCGTAAGACTAATTAGGTGGCGACTTCTTTTAATTAATTTAGAAGTTTTCAATACGTTGTACACCGTTTCGACCTCGGTTAAAATGGGGTATAACATCCCCAATCACCATAATTCATATTCAAGCACAAAAATTTCATCCTAGAAAGTGTTAATTTACAACTTAGAAGCATTCTAGATGATAATTAAATCTACCCACTGTAATCACCTAATTTATCATTACTGAAAATATCTGCAATAAAGGCGTAAGATCTTAATTTTAATAGGTGTCAGGGTCAACACCTTAGTGTGGAAGTGCATTAGGCATGAATTGAGGTTGTACAAAACTCCTAGCACAAAATTGAGTTGCAAACGTTCTTTCTGATTGAGTTTTGACATAAGATTTTGCTAGGGTCAACTTCAAACGAGCACTTCTCCTAGAATATAAAGAGTTTTGAGACCCAAAACCCGCCAAATTAAAGGTTTTCGAGTTTTCTTTCTAACTCCGCTTACTATTTGTTATTTCATTTTTGGAGTAGAAAGTTATGGTTTTTTTATTGAAGGGTGTCTGTGCTGGAAAATGAGGCTCATCGCGGCAAGTCGATGCTCATCGTGATGAGAAAGGGCACATTGCGACAAGCGACATGGGGAAGAATACCTGTTAATTTCCTTTTTCAGTGGTTTATTCCTCATAACTCCAAAACCTCATTCTAAAATCTTAGAGGAGCAATTTTCCCAAGGCTAGGGTGAAAATTCTTCATTGAGGTAAGATGTTTTTCTCCCTTTTCACATTGATTAATCTGTTCGTCTTCTAGAATCTTTAGAATGGGTAATTGTGGTGAAATTCTTATGGGTTAGAACCCTAGGTTCATGAAATTTTGGAAAAACCCTATGGGTATGGGTTTTATCACCTAGAATTGATCCTAGGATGTTCTTCCTTGATTCCTAGCATGAAATTGGTAGTCCTAAGCATGATTAGGGATAATGGGGAGCCTTGGGTTCTAGTAAGCATAAAATTGCTGAAAAGGCATTAACTTAATTAGAAACTTTATGGGTGTAGATTATATGAATATTATGGGGCTAGTTGATAATTAATTGACCCTTAGGGAACACTACAGACCTCAGTTAATGGGTAGAAGTAGTGGGTTGAATTCTCAAAGTATTTATTTGAAGAGTAATTGATTTATTACTCTTATAATTGCTTGTTTATTAAATGTTAAATGTTTCGAAGCGTGAACGGAAAGATAGATCTTTCGTGGTATAACTTGCTTGTTGCAACAACTTGGCGTTAAGATAAGTTATGGTTTATGAGTAGTATAATCAGATTAGCTAAATATATACATTGTGTAGAATTGATGGGAGAATGCATGATTAGGCCTTTAGGCACGGAGTCTAGATGGAATTTAGTTGTAATAAATTAATAAGACTGTAATCTTTGCAATTATACATATTTACGTTATGTGTAACTGGATGTGAATATGAATTGAGATTTAAGCCATGTGATTTATGAGGCATAAATAATGTATTCATTATGGTAGTGGAAGCCAAAACTAAATATGAGAGAGGAAATAGAATTGTTACGTAATTAAATGTCTAAATATGAAATCTTGATTGTTGCATTACTATTTGATAAATTATGTAAAATTGTGTTAGACCTTATACGATTGACTTAAGTTCTTGATCTACCAAAATAATTGGTGTGATCTCTAAGGATCGAGTAGAATGGTGTGTTAAATGAGAATTATCTTAAACGAAGAAGCGATTTCTATCATAAAGGTTTGAAAAAAACTTGGTTAGATACTATAGCATAACTGGTTGTAAGATGAATAAACTAAAGTTACTATTGTATATGAAAGTACGCATGTATGTATGTATTTATGTAATTAGAGCGTAGACTCAATTTTTATGGAATGTGCACTCCTAAAATGGATAGTTAATACTTGATTTTGATGAATATAAATTGATAAGGCATGTATTTTATGTTATTGATTGGCCTTCGGGCATACTTGTGATTTCGTGTGTTGGTGGATATTGGCTGTTTACATGAAATAATGAATCGTTGAATTTAACTAAATATCTAGATAAAGTGTGTACTGCATATTGGTGCACTGTGTTGATCCTGAATAGATAATTGATTTAAATGATGAGTGTTTTCATATTGTGCTTGAATGAATAAGCTATGTATACATGAAACTGAATAATGAAAGGAAATGAATAAGTATATGAGTGATGTAGTGCATTGTGTTATATCCTGAGAGATAGGACTGAGGATTATAGGTTCATTTGATAGTTAGAGCGGGTATCACGAGCCGATATGGAATAATGTTGTTACATGTTATGGATCGGGTACCACGAGCCAGTAAGGTACATGGATCCTAGTGCTTCCTATGCAGGTCATTGCTAGTTAGGCAGAAATATGACCCTTTAGCATGTATGTATACTCTTTTATATTGATTTTGTTTCATGGTTAGATATTGTGAGATGGAGTGGTGAACTAAGATGAGACTAGTGTATTGCATTGCATTACATTTCATCTGCATTGCACTCCATATTGAATTATTATAGATATATATCTTATTTGTTGTGTTGTGATGACTTATATTGTGGCAAAATTATACTTGTGAAAAAGAGAACTTGTAAGATACATCTCGTTATCGCTTCTAAAAGGAATTAGTAATCAAAGCTTACTGAGTACACGTGTTTCCCGTATTCACTCTATACTTGTTGCACCTCTTTTTGCATGCAGAAATTGAGCCGGGTATGAGTAATACTTAACTTGCTGCTTGTATTCGAGGTTGTTGCAGTTAAGATTCAGGGTGAGCTACTTTCTGTTCGACAGTACTGGATTCTAAAGATTTCTTATGTTTTCTATCTTACTTTCTTCCAGACACTTGTTTTAGTTTTCACAGACTTGTTTTATATTCGTAGATACTCTTGTACTGGTGTAATCAAGTCTTGGGGTAGTTGAATTTGAATTTGTTTATTATGCATTTATAATATTTCATTGGTTACTTTTATATCACTTCTGCATCATTTATATTGTTAAATGGTTAGTAAAGGAAAGGGGTTCACCTACGGAGATGGTGCGTACCCGTAACACCCCAAAATCTAAACCAACTACTTTACAAAACATAGCAGAAAAAATGCAGAAATTTTAAATTTTCAAAAACCATGGTCAGGATCACAGACCGTTATTCAGAATGACGACCCGTCAACTAACCAGTGGTTTGGCCTCCAGTTTATCCTCCTTGAAAACCATGAGTGACTTCATGGATGGTGGTATGAAACCAAAGTCCGTCCTGTCACCCATTATTTTAACCATCCGAGGGATCCTAGTCAAAGCTCAAAAACCATGACTTAAATGATAGTCAGTCATTTAGTTCCACGGACCGTCCTGTCAGCCGTGATTTCTGAGGAATAGAGGACTCCACTTTCCCCAGCTCAAAACCACGAGTAACAAGACCGTCCATTATTGAGTTCCATGGATGATCAACTGACTAGTAGAATAAAGTTCAGCAAACCCTAAAAATGTTCCAAGTTCCATGGGTCATTCCACCGGTCGTGGTTCCACCGTGAAACCCTCCGACTGCCAGTTTTCAAAACCCGTTCAGTAAGGGAAAATCAGTCTTTTTCCCACTTCACAAAGGCTAAGCTATATCATTTTCACTATCCTAAGACAAGTTATTAAGCCTAAAATTAGCCAAACCCCCCTCATTCAATAAGATTACATCGATACTTAGCGAATCAGGAGAAAAAGAAATGCTCCTTTCCCCTCAAGAACATGTAGAGGGTTCTCCAAAGTTCAAGCTCAAATCAAAGAGTTCTTCCGTAGATTCTACTTCCAGGAATATGGGATTTCATCAAAGGGTTCCTTTCACCCATTGATTCCCTAGATTTCTCTAAGTTCTCAGTTTCAGTTCAATTTTCAGAACCTAGGGTTCCTATGATTTGATGAATTCCCTTGTATTTTGGTTTTCCTATGAACTATGAATCTTTATTTGCATGTTTCTTGAAGCCTAGCACTCTTAGGTTCTCAGAACCCTAAAACCCCTACTATGTGGTTTCATCCTTAGATTTTGAATTATACGACGAATTCCATACTTTAGTCAAATTCTAGTATTGTTATGCATAGTTAAATTCATTCGGATGGTGGTTTATGAATGCCCGACCAGTGAGACTCATGCATTTAAGTCAGATATTTATTCAATCAGTATTTCATGAATATAATGCCCTCAATTTTAGTATTACTCTGCATTCTCAGAATAGTCAGTGTTTGAGCTATCTAGTATGTCAGTTTATCTATTTATTTACTTATTCAGTTAAGAGTAGACTTATCACTAAGTAAACAAAGGGATGAAAGCTCACCCATCAGTTTAGAGCTGAGACCTTTAGTATAAGCCCCTAAGTCCCAGAACTACCACACTACCATAGATTCTACAGGGGTCACCATCAGTTCAGGCTTAACACCCTGGTCCCTTGTTGGATATCATATTAGTGGATCCATGCTAGCTATGTTTATACCCTTAGCAAGGTACAAATACCCTCCCAGCCAGGGTTATAGGTTGGCCTCACAGTTAGCTTATATTAGGGTATGTCGGTTAACAGTAGCTCCCACAGTTCAGATTTATATTGCATTGACCATGTGTTCATTTAAGCATTATGCAGTTGTATATTTAATACTTGGTCATTGCATCAGTTTACCTTTTAGTACCATGTTTCAGTTATCATTTATTTTCAATTTATTTCATCATATCCAGCTTAACTAGATTAGTGCATATCCTGCATGCTCAGTATATTCAGAGTACTGAAGCATACTTTTGTGCTACATTCTATTATAATGTAGGTTAAGGCATTCAGCATCCAGAACATGCTTAGTAAGATTATTTAGACCTCTCAGCAGCTTAGTTGGTGCATCCTCATACTTCGAGGATAAGATTTATGCTTTATTTATTCAGTCTTATTTTATATTTTTCAGACTTTTAGAGTTCGTTGGGGGCTTATCCTAGCAACTCATCTCAGATAGAGGATTTCAGACATAGAAGTTAGTTTCAGCTTATACGGTCAGATTTTATATTTATTCAGATGTTTTAAAATATTTTGATTACATCACTTTAGCTTCCGTGCAGATAATGTATTACTCAGAAATGCTTAGTATATGCCAGACCATAGGTTAGCTTGGGTCACTTATGACTCTAAGAACCATGTTACGTCTAAAGGGTAGCCTCGGGGTATGACAAACTTGGTATCAGAGTATCAGGTTCAAGTGCCTAGGGTATCTAAAACTCGCATTAAGTAGAGTCTTTTTTATGGGTGTGAAGCGCGCCATATTTATGGGAGAGAGGCTACGAGATATTTTCAGGAAAACTTCCCTTATTTTTTTTCCTTCTTGTTCTATAGAGTATGAACTCTATTTAATCTCCTTCTAATCTTGCTCTATGCTTTTCAAAAAAATGGCTCCCAGAAGAGCGAACATAAGGGGAAACAAAAATAGGAATGGGAATCAGCAAGCACCAGTAGCTCCAGCAGACCCTTTGAATGAGAAAGTCACTCATGATGAATTCAGGGCTTCTTTTTCGGTGCTAGCTAAAGCCATGACTACTTAGGTTAATCATCAGGCTGTGGCACCAGCCCCACCATAGAATAACTTTGCAGCAGCTATAGTCTGAGACTTTACTCGTATGAATCCTCTTGAGTTCCATGGTTCTAAGGCTGAGGAGGATTACAGGAATTCCTGGACAATATCCAGAAGGTTACAGAGATTATGGGTGTCACCCCGGTTGAAAGTGCAGACTTGGTTGCATATCAGTTAAAGGGAGTGGCTCATATGTTGTACAAGTAGTGGAAAGAGGCTCGAGGTACTAATGCAGGCCCAGTGGATTGGAATCAGTTCATGAATGCTTTCCTAGATAGGTTCTTCCCACTTGAACTCAGGGAAGCCAAGGTTCAGGAGTTCATCAACCTAAGGCAAGGGACATTAGTGTGAAGGAGTATTCTCTCAAGTTTACTCAACTGTCAAAGTATGCCCCGACAATGGTAGCTGACTCCAGAGCATGTATGATCAAAATTTGTGTCAGGTGTCTTTGAAGATATGGTTAAAGAGTGTAGGACTGCGATGCGGGTGAAAGAGATGGATATCTCTAGGTTGATGACTCATGCCCAGCTGATAGAGGAGGAAAAGATCAAAGAAAAGGGAAGTGACAATAAGAGGGCTAAAACATGTGACTTTAGTTATTCTCAACAAAGGTCATATGGTGGTAACCGCTCTCAGTTCCACCAGAAATCTTCAGCTCAAGCCCCATCCTCTGCTAGTTCCCCAGTGCCTAAGTTCAGACAGGATCAACAGGATAGGGCACCATGCTCCATGTCCCAGGGTAGTGTCACTAGTGGGCACACTTATCTAGTTTGCAAGAAGTGTGGTAGGAGCCACCAAGGCGAGTGTATGGCAGGTAGTGGGAACTATTTTAGATACGGTAAGCCAGGCCACAAAATGAAAGAGTGTCCAATGGCTTCACAAAAGGGTAGGGATACTCACTCGCAAAATCAGGCTAATTCTACAGTAGCTATTGCAGGTCGCCCGACTCAACAGGGTGCCTCATCTAGTGCAGGTGGAAATCAGCACCAAAACAAGTTATACGCTCTTCAGACTCGATAGGACTATGAGGATTCCCCTGATATGATCACGGGTATGTTACGACTCTTTCTTATGATGTTTATGCATTGTTAGAGCCCAGAGCTACACTCTCTTTTGTGACTCCAATATAGAAGTAGAATTTGGTGTAAGTTCATAAATCCTCCCAAAACCCTTCTTAGTCTCTACTCCAGTGGGTGATTCAGTCATCTCCAGATGGGTATACAGAAATTGCCCAGTCACAGTTTCTCAGAAAGTTATCTCAGTCGATCTTGTAGAGTTAGAAATGATTGATTTTGATATTATTCTAGGCATGGATTGGTTACACTCCTGTTATTCCTCAGTTGATTGTAGAACCTGGATAATTTGGTTCAAGTCCGAGACAATCTTAGAATGGAAGGGTAATACTTCAGTACCTATAGGTCGATTCATTTCTTACCTTAAGGCCATAAAAATGATCTCAAAAGGATATATCTATCATCTTGTTCGGGTCAAGGATTCAAATTGTGAGACACCAACTCTTCAGTCAGTCTCTGTGGTTAGTGAGTTTACAAAAGTACTTCTAAATTAATCTTCCCAGGGTTCCTTCTAAAAGGGAAATCGACTTCCGAATAGATCTCCTTCCAGATACCCAACCTATCTTAATTCCTCCTTACAAAATGGCTCCATCTGAGCTTAAGAAATTAAAGGAATAGTTGAAAAACCTTCTAGATAAGGGCTTTATCAGTCCCATCATCTCTCCATGGGGTGATCCAGTCCTTTTCATGTGCAAGAAAGACGGTTCTCTCAGGATGTCCATCGACTATCATCAGTTGAACAAAGTCACAATCAAAAATAAGTATCCCATCCCTAGGTTTGATGACTTGTTTGATCAGCTTTAGGGTGCTAGTTGCTTCTTTAAGATCGACCTCAAATTTGGTTATCATCAGCTCAGAGTCAAAAAATGTGACATTTCGAAGAGAGCCTTCAGAACTTGTTATGGTTACTATGAATTTTTAGTTATGTCTTTTGGACTAATGAATGCTCTTACAGCTTTCATGGATTTCGTGAATAGGGTGTTCAAGCAGTATTTAGACGTGTTCTTCATCGTCTTAATTGATGATATCCTCATATATTCTCAGAGAAAAGAAGAGCACACTAATCATTTAAGAGTTGTGGTGCAAAATCTCAAAGATCGCCAGTTATTCGCTAAGTTTAGCAAGTGTGAATTCTAGTTGAAGTCATTTGCCATTCTTGGTCATGTGGTGTCTAGTGAAGGTATTTGAGTTAATTCAAAGAAGATGGAGGCAGTAAAGAACTGGCCAAAACCCACTTCTCTGATAGACATCAAAAGCTTTTTGGGTTTGGCTGATTACTACAGGAGATTTGTAGAAGGATTTTCATCCGTAGCTTCCGATTGACCAGATTGACTCAGGAAAAGGTTAAGTTCCAGTGGTCAAATGAGTGTGAGAAGAAATTCCTAGAGTTGAAGACCAGGTTGACTACAACTCCAGTTTTAACTCTATAATAGGGTTTAGATGGGTTTTTTGTGTATTGTGATGCGTCCAGAGTTGGCTTGAGTTGTGTCTTGATGCAACATCATAAGGTCATCACTTATTTCTCCACACAACTTAAGATTCATGAGAAGAATTACCCGACTCATGACCTTGAGCTGGCAACAGTTGTTTTTTCCTTAAAAATTTAGAGACACTACTTGTATGGTTTCCATGTGGACGTGTTTACTGAACATAAGATCCTCCAATATGTGTTCACACAGAAGGAGCTGAATCTTCATCAGATAAAGTGTCTTAAGTTCCTCAAATATTATGATATGAATGTGCTTTACCATCCATGTAAGGCCAATGTAGTGGCTGATGCACTAAGCAGACTCTCTATGGGCAGTGTGTCACATATAGATAAAGAGATGAAATAATTAGCTAAGGATATTCATAGGCTTGCTTGCCTAGGATTTTGCCTTATGGACACAACAGATGGTAGTGTGATTGTTCATAACGGGTCAGAATCTTCCTTAGTGGTGGAGGTAAAGGAGAAACATGATAGTGATCCCATCTTACTTCAACTAAAAGGTGTGGTCCATCAGCAAAGAGTAGAGGTTTTCTCCCAAGAGGAAGATAGTGTGCCTTACTGCCAAGGTCATTTATGTGTTCCTAATATATATGATTTGAGACAGTAGATCTTGATGGAGGCTCATAGTTACAAATATTCTATTCCTCCTGGTGTCCCCAAGATGTACCGTGATCTACGAGAAGTCTATTGGTGGAGTGGCATGAAGAGAGACATCACAAATTTTGTGGATAAGTGTCCCAACTGTTAGCAAGTGAAGGTAGAACATCAGAGGCTGAAAGGTGTGACTTAGGATATTGCCATTCCTACTTGGAAGTGGGAAGTGAGAAGTGGTCAATATGGATTTCATTACAGGCTTACCTCATACTCGCCGACAATATGACTCTATTTGCGTGATAATAGACAGAGTGACTACGTCAGCTCACTTTTTGACTGTCAAGACTACAGATTCAACAGAGGATTATGCCAGACTCTACATTAGTGAGATAGTCAGGTTCCATGGGGTTCCCTTATCTATCATCTCAGATAGGGGTACCCAATTTACAACTCATTTTTGGATATCATTTCAGAAAGGTCTTGGTACTCAGGTAAATCTCAGCATAGCATTTCATCTGCAGATAGATAGTCAGGCAGAGCGTACCATCCAGAACTTAGAGGATATGTTAAGGTCTTGTGCAATTGACTTCAAAGGTAATTGGGATGATCACTTGCCTCTTATTGAGTTATCTTATAATAACAACTTCTATTCTAGTATTCAAATGGCCCCGTATGAAGCACTTTATGGGTGGAGGTGTAGATCACCTTTTGATTGGTTTAAGTTAGGTGAAGCAACATTTATTTGGCCAAATTTGGTTCATTAGGCTATGGAGAAAGTTCAACTTATTAGGGAAAGGTTAAAGACAACTTAGAGTCATCAGAAGTCCTATGTAGACGTGAGGAGAAGAGACTTGGAGTTTGAGATTGATGATTGGGTTTTTCTGAAAGTATAACCCATGAAGGGTGTGATGAGATTTGACAAGAAAGGGAAGCTCAATACCCGATATGTTAGTCCTCATATAATCCTAAAGAGGGTTGGTAATATGTCTTATGAGTTAGAGTTGCCAGCCGAACTAGCAGCGGTTCATCCAGTCTTTCATATTTCTCTATTAAAGAAGTGTGTTGGTGATCCGACATCGATTGTGCCATTAGAGAATGTGGGTTTGAAGGATAGCCTCACCTATGAAGAGGTTCTAGTCAAGATTTTTGACCATCAGATTCGTAGGTTGAGAAATAAGGAAGTCGCTTTTGTGAAAGTCCTTTGGAGGAATCAGTTTGTTAAGGGAGCTACTTGGGAAGCAAAGGAAGCCATGATGACCAAGTACCCTCATCTCTTTCCTTCTGACCCAGTTTTAGCTTGAGGTAATAGTTCCTCTCCAGTTTCTCAGTTTATTCTCATGTGTTTCCCTTCAGTTTCATGATTCCCCCAGCTATTTCTGCAATTTCAGCATGCTTTCATGAACTTAGAATTTAACTCGGTTAGGAATCATCTTATAGAACTCAGTTGGTAAGGATTGCAGCTCTTTCCCTCCAAACTCAGCTTAATTTTTCTTCATTCGAGGACGAATGATACCAGGAGGGAGATTTTGTAACACCTCAAAATCTAAACCAACTATTTTACAAGACTTAGCAGAAAAAATACAGAAATTTTAAATTATCAGAAACCACAATTAGGATTATGGACTGTCGTTCAGAATGATGACCCATCAACTGAACCTTGGTTTAGCCTCTAGTCTGTCATTCTTGATAACCACGGGTGACTTCATGGATGGTGGTTTGAAACCATGGACTATCCTTTCACCCATTATTTTGACCATTCGAGTGCTCCCAATTAGTGATCAAAAACCATGACTCAAATGATGGTCCATCATTCAGTTCCACGGACCATCCTGTCAGTCGTGGTTTCTAAGGAACAGAGGACCCCTACTTTCCCCAGCTCAAAACCATGAGTCACAAGACCATCCGTCATTCAGTTCCATGAACCATCAATTGACTCATGGAATGAAGTTCAACAAACCCCAAAAAGGTTCCAAGTTCCACTGGACATTCCATCGACTGTTATTTGTTTCCACCGGCCATGGTTCCACCCGTGAAACCTTTCGACTGTCAATTTTCAAAACCCATTTAGTAAGGGTAAATCAGTCTTTTCCCCACTTTTTAAAGGCTAAGATATGTCATTTTAACTAGCCTAAGACAATTTATTAAGTCCGCTCTCATTCCCTAAGATTACATCGAAACATAGCAAATCAGGAGAAAAAGAAACGCTCCTTTCCCTCAAGAACAAACAGAGGGTTCTCCAAAGTTCAAGTTCAAATCCAAGAGTTCTTCTATGGATTCGACTTCCAGGTATATAGGATATTATCAATGGGTTCTTTTCACCCATTGAGTACCTAGATTTCTCCAAGTACTAAGTTTCAATTCAATTTTCAGAACTTAGGGTTTCTATGATTTGATGAATTCCCTTGTATTTTGGTTCTCCTATGAACTATGAATCTTTATTTGCATGTTTCTTGCAGCCTAGCACTATTAGGTTCTCAGAAAACTAAAAACCTTACTATGTGTTTCATCCTTTGATTTTGAATTATATGTACAAATTCCATACTTCAATCAAATTCTAGTATAGTTATGCATATGTAAATTCATTAGGATGGTAGGTTATGAACACCCGATCAGTGAGACTCATGCATTTAATCAGATACTCAGTTAGTCAGTACTTCATGATTTGAATGCCCTCAGTTTCAGTATTATTGTGCATTCTCAGAATAGTCAGTGTTTGAGCTATCTAGTATGTCAATTTTTCTATTTATTTACTTATTCATTTGGGAGTAGACTTAGCACTGAGCGGACAAAGGGATGAAGGCTCACCCATCAGTTTAGGATGAAACCTTTAGTAGAAATCCCTAAGTCCCAAAACTATGGCACCACCATAGATTCTACAAGGGTCACTCATCAGTTCAGGCTTAACACCCTGGTCTCTTGTTGGAAATCAGATTAGTGGATCCACGCTAGTTATGTTCTTACCCTTGACAAGGTATAAACACCCTCCCAGCCAGTGTTATAGGTTGGCCCCACTGTTAGCTCAGCTTGGGGTATGTCGATTAACAATAGCTCCCACAATTTAGATTTAGTATTTCATTAACCATGTGTTCAGTTATACAGTTTTGTTGAGAATTATAAAGTTGTATAGTTAATACTTGGTCATTTCATCAGTTTACTTTTCAGGCCTATGTTTCAGTTATCATTTATATTCAGTGTATTTCGTCATATCCAGCTTAACTAGATTAGTACATATCCCGCATGCTTAGTACATTCAGTGTCACGCCCCGAGGCTACCCCCTAAATGCAACATGGTGTTCAGTGTCACAAGTGACCCCAATATAACCCATGGCATGGCATATCTATACAAGTTCAATTAAAACATGCACTGTGTGGAAGCTAAAAATAGTTTAATATCTGAAGAGGGGAAAAGCCTAAAATATCTGAATATATAAAATATATGAAGAGTATAGTGATGATCGAAAATAACACTAACAACTCAAGATGAATCTAGTCTATGTCTTAAAGCCTCTAACTGATACGAGGTGCTGGGACATGCCCCCAGCTAACTCTAATAATCTGAAACTGAAAAGTAAAGATTGAAAAGTAAAGCATGTCTATCGTCCTCGAACTATGAGGACTCACCAATAAAGCTGCTGAGTACGGATTGAAAGTCGAACTAAGTGCGGTCTGGATGTTGAGCGCCTGAACCTACATCATAAAATGATGTAGCATAAAAAAATGCATTAGTACTTTAAATGTACTGAGCATGCGAGATATGGGCTAAACTGAACAACATAAAAACTGAACATGGAAAATACATGCTGAAGCATAAACTGGATAATAAGCTGGATACAATGACCAAGTATTAACATGAACATATAATATAATATGTTGAGATGAATAACTGAATATATATACTGAGTACATAATCAATGCAATATGAATCTGAATGTGGGAGATACTAGTAACCGACATACCCCAAGCTGAGCTAACTATGGGGGCAACCTGTAACCCTGGATGGAAGGGTGTTCATACCTTTCCAAGGGTGCAAAAAAGTCTGACGTGGATCCACTAAACTTATGTCCACAAGGGACAAAGGTGACCAGCCTAATCTAACAGCTGACCCCTTTCTGACCTATGGTGGCGCTATAGTTCTGGGACTTGGGGATTTCTACTAAAGGTCTCAGCCTAATCTGACAGTTAATCCTTCATCCCCTCGCCCACTCAGTACTAAGTCTACTCCCAACTGAATATAAGCAATAAAAATGCAAGCTGAGATGATGGATATCTCAAATATGGATAATTGTCCGAGAATGCAACATACAAATACTGAAAGATATGGCATTCAAATTATGAAACATGATTGTCTGTCTAAGTTGCCTAGCAAGCATAATTTATGAGATACTGAAATTGACACAAGCTAGGGTTTTTGAGTTCTATACATGAAAATGTACTACTTCCCCAAGAAACATGTAATTAATACCATGAAAACTATAGCAGCTAAATTACAATGGATCCCTAAGATTTAGGAACCCTAGGTCTGAATATAGCATGGAGAAACTAAAGAAACTGACTAAATTCTAGGGACCTAATGGGTGAAAGGAACCCACTAGTGAAATATCACATATCTGATGGAGAAACTACGGGAAGTCCTTTGGATTTTGGGGCTGAACTTGAAGAAGACCTCAGCTTGTTCTTGAGCTTGAGAGAAAATTGTCGCCTCTTTTGTTTCTTTTCTTTCTAAATCTGATGATTTTAGGAGAGTAGATGTTTTAGGTAGTTTTTGACTAATAAACTAGGCTTAGGGTAGTCAAAACATCATAGCTTAGGCATTAAAAGAGGTAGGAAAAGTCTTAAATGTTCCTAAAAAAATTAAAAGAAAACTGTTAAAATTCACGACAGGCTTCACGGGTGGGAACCATGACTCGTGGAAACTTTCACAGCCCGTAGAACCCTGGCATGGTTCTTGAGTATAAAAATCTTGGCTACTGGAGTTGGGTCCTACGAGTGTGGTCCACGACTCGTGGAAACTTCCATGGGTCATGGATCCCACTTATGGATCTTGGCTGGCTGTTGGCCCTCAGGTTTGGGCTATTAGAATTGGTCCCACCACTTGGGTTCATGACTCATGGATACTTCCATGGGTCGTAGAACCCAATCGTGGTTCTCAGAGGCAAGCCAGGCCTCAGATCTGGTTCCATGACTTGGGTTCACGACTCGTGGATCCTTCCACAGGCCGTAGAACCTAATCTTGGTTCTTAGAGGAAATCTTTAAGCTTCTGATTTAACTCCACGGGTCTAGTACACGACTCGTGGAAACTTCCATGGGTCATGGATTCAACTCGTGATTCTGGCTGACAGTTGGAAAAATTATTTTCTTCTAATTTTCTGAACTAAGTATGGGATTGCAAGTTCTAGGGTGTTATAATATCTCCCCCTTGGGATCATTCATCCTCGAATGAAGGCTAAACAATCTGAGTTTGGAGGGAAGGAGATGCAATCTCTACCATTTGAGTACTAGAAACTGATATCTAACTAAACTGAGTTCCATGAACATGCAAATATGCTGAGATGTAAGGATAACTGATGGAACAAGGTACTGAGACTAAATTATAGAAGAGTAAACTGAGAGACTAAAGAGGAACTATTAGCTCAAGCTGAAGCTGAATCAAAAGGAAAGAGGTGAGGATACTTGGCCATCATGGCTGATTTTGCTTCCCAAGTAGCTCCCTCTATGGATTGATTCCTCCACAAGGCCTTCACTGAAGCGACTTCCTTATTTCTCAACCTATGAACCTGACGGTCAAGAATCTCAATTGGGACCTCCTCATAGGTGAGGCTATCTTTCACAACCACACTCTCTAAAGGTACTATCGATGCTGGATCACCCACACACTTCTTCAACAAGGAAATGTGAAAGACTGGATGAACCGCTGCTAGTTCTGGTAGCAACTCTAACTCATAAGCCACATTACCAACCCTTTTCAAGATTCTGTAAGGACCTACATACCTGGGACTGAGCTTTCCTTTCCTACCAAATTTCATCACCCCTTCATGGGTGACACTTTCAGGAAGACCCAATTATCAATCTCAAACTCTAAGTCCCTTCTTCTCACATCTGCATAGGACTTCTGACGACTCTGAGGTGTGTTTAGTCTATCTTTGATGATCTGAACTTTCTCCATAGCCTCATAAACTGAATATGGCCCGATCAAGGCTACTTCACCAACTTTGAACCAACCAACCGGAGACCTACAACTACGCCCATAGAGTTCTTCATAAAGGGCCATCTGAATACTGGAGTGGAAATTGTTATTATAGGCAAACTCCATGAGAGGTAGGTGATCTTCCCAACTACCCTTGAAATCAATCACGCAAGCTCTCAACATGTCCTCTAAGGTCTGAATGGTACGCTCTGCCTGACCATCTATCTGCGGGTGAAATGTTGTACTGAGATTCACCAGGGTACCAAGACCTTTCTGAAATGATCTCCAGAATTGAGATGAAAACTAAGGACCTCTATCTGAGATGATAGACAAGGGGACCCCATGTAACTTGACTATCTCGCTGATATAGAGTCTGGCATAGTCCTCCGCTGAATATGTAGTCTTAACATCCAAGAAGTGAGCTGACTTAGTGACTCTGTCCACTATCCCCCAAATAGAGTCATGCGGTCTGCGAGTACGAGGTAAACTCGTAATGAAATCCATGTTGACTACTTTCCACTTCTAAGTATGAATGCTAATCTCCTGGGTCACACCTCCTAGTTTTTGATGTTCTACTTTAACCTGCTGACAATTAGGACACTTAGCCATAACATCTGCGATGTCCCTCTTCATGTCATTCCACCAATAGACTTCTCATAGATCACAGTACATCTTAGTGGCACCCGAATGAATGGAATATCTAAAATTATGGGCTTCTGTAAGGATCTGCTGCCTCAACTCACACACATTACGTACACATAAATGACCCTGGTAACGAAGCATACCATCTCCCCCTTGGGAGAAAACCTCTACTCTCTGCTGAAGAACTGCACCTTTCAACTGAAGCAATATGGGATCACTATCCTGTTTCTCTTTAACCTCCGCGACCAATAAAGATTATGATCCATCCTGGGCTATCCCACCACCATCTGACGTGTCCATAAGGCAAACTCCTAAGAAAGCAAGCCTGTGAACATCTCTAGCTAATTCCTTCTTCTCTTTCTCAATATGTGACACACTACCTATGGACAGTCTGCTGAGGGAATCAACCACTACATTGGTCTTACCCGGATGGTAGATCACATTTATATCATAGTCCTTGAGGAACTCAAGCCATCTCCTCTGACAAAGATTCAACTCTTTCTGGGTGAATACATACTGGAGGCTCTTATGGTCTGTGAACACATCAACATCAACACCATACAAGTAGTGTGTCCAAATCTTTAGGGAAAACACAACAACTGCAAGCTCGAGGTCATGAGTCGAGTAGTTCTTCTCATGGACCTTAAGCTACCTGGAAGCATAAGCTATGACCTTACCCTTCTGCATCAAAATGCAACCTAGGTTGACCCTAGATGCATCACAATAAACCACATAGCTGTCTGAACCCTCTGGTAAAGTCAAAATGGGAGTCTTAGTCAACCTGGTCTTCAGTTCTAAGAAGCTTTTCTCACACTCATCTGACCACTGAAACTTGACCTTTTTTGAGTCAACTTGGTCAATTGGGCAGCTATGGATGAAAATCCTTTAACAAATCTCCTGTAGTAACCATCCAAACCCAAGAAACTTCTGATATCAATTGGAGAAGTAGGTCTGGGCCAGTGCTTTACTGCCTTAATTGTCTGAGAATCCACTCAGATCCCTTTGATGTATACCACATGACCAAGGAAAGTGACAGACTATAACCAGAATTTGCATTTGCTAAACTTAGCGAATAGCTGGCGATCTTTAAGAGTTTGCAGAACAACTCTCAAGTGAGTCGCATGCTCTTCTTTATTTCGAGAATAAATGAGGATATCATCAATAAAGACAATGATAAACAAGTCCAGATACTGTTTGAACACCCTATTCATTAAGTCCATGAAAACTGCAAAAACATTGGTTAGTCCAAAAGACATAACTACAAATTCATAGTGACCATATCAAGTCCTAAAGGCTGTCTTCGGGATGTTACTATCTCTGAATCTGAGTTGATGATAGCCGGATCTGAGGTCTATCTTAGAAAAGCAACTAGAACCCTGAAGTTGGTCGAACAAGTCATCAATCCTGGGGATGGGATATTTATTCTTGATTGTGACTTTGTTCAACTGACGGTAGCCAATGCACATCCTGAGAGAACCATCTTTCTTACGCATGAAGAGCACTGGAGCACCCCATGAAGAGATACTGGGTCTGATGAAGCCCTTATCTAAAAGGTCTTTCAACTGTTCTTTCAATTCCTTTAGCTCAGCTAGAGCCATTCTATGAGGAGGAATCGAAATAGGCTGGGTATCTAGAAATAGATCTATTCCGAAGTCGATTTCCTGTTTAGGAGGAACTCTGGGAACACTTCTAGAAACTCATTCACCACTAGTACTGACTCAAGATTTAGGGTTTCAGAGTTTGAATCCTTAACCTGAACAAGATGATAGATATACCCTTTGGAAATTATTTTTCTGTCCTTAAAGTAAGAAATGAATCAACGTACAAGCACTGAGCTACTACCCTTCCATTCTAAAGCTGGCTCATTTGGAAACTGAAATCAAACGATCCTAGTTCTATAATCAACTGAGGCATAACAGGAATGTAACCAATACATGCCTAGAATGATATCAAAATCAATCATTTCTAACTCTACAAAATCTGCTGAGGTGACTTTCTGGGAGACTGTGATAGGGTAATTTCTATATACCCGTCTAGCTATAACTGGGTCACCAACTAGAGTAGAGACTAAGAAGGGTTCTGGGAGAATTTTTGGACTGACCCCAAAATTTACTACTATATATGAAGTTACAAAAGACAGTATAGCCCCTGGATCTAACAATGCATAAATATTTAAATGGAAGACTTGCAATGTAGCTGTGACCACATCGGGAGAATCTTCCTGGTCCTATCGAGCTTGAAAAGCATACAACCTATTCTAGCGCTGACCATCACTTGTACCAGATGAGGCACCTTACTGAGTGGGGTGACCTACTGGAGCTGCTGCAGAGCTAACCTAATTATGTAGGCAAACATCCTTGCCCTTTTGAGAAGCTGCTGGACAATCTCTCATCATGTGGCCTGGCTTACCACACCCAAAGCAATTCCCACTACCTGCCATGCACTCACCCTTGTGGTTCCTATCACACTTTTTACATACTAGATGGGTGCACCCGCTAGTAACTGTACCTTGGGACTTAGAGCCAGATGCTTTATCTCGTCGATCCTTCTTGAATTTAGGTACTGGGGTACTGTCAGAATATGGAGATGGAGCTAAAGTTTTTTGACGTAACTGAGAGCGGTTACCACCCTCTGACCTCAACTGAAAGTAGCTAAAGTCACCAGTCCTAGCCCTCTTACTAACTCCTTCCCTTTCCTTGATCTTCTCCTCCTCAATCTGTTGAGTATAAGTAACCAACCTGGAGATGTCCATTTCCTTAATAAGCATGGCCGTCTTGAATTCCTTGACCACATCATCGAACACACCCGATATGAACTTGCTTATACGAGCTCTGGAGTCAGCTAATATTGCTAGAGCAAACTTGGATAACTGTGTGAACTTGAGAGCATAATCCTTCACACTCATATCATTCTGCTTCAAGTTAATAAATTCCTGGACCTTGGCTTCCCTGAGCTCAAGTGGGAAAAACCAGTCCAGAAAAATAGTCTTGAAAAGATTCTAACTCATCGGACCTGCATTGGTACCCCGAGACTCCTTCCACTACTGGTACCAAGTATAAGCCATTCCCTTCAATTTATAGGCGGCAAAATCTACACTCTCGACTGTACTGACACCCATAATACCTGTTACCTTTTGGATGTCATCGAGAAACTCCTGTGGATCCTCTTCTAACTTAGACCCATGAAATTCTGGAGGGTTCATCCGAGTGAAATCCCGAATCCTTGCTATATCAGTGTTAGTCTGAGGTAGAGATGGTGTCGTAGCCTGCTGATTGACCTGGGCAGTCATGGCTTGAGCAAGCACTTGGAAAGCAGCCCTGAATTCGGCATGCGTGACTTGCTTATTCAATGAGTCTGTGGGAGCTGCTGGTGCTGGCTGATTCCAGACGTTATATCTTCTGAGAGGCATTTTCACTGAAATGCGAAGAGAATGAGTTAGAAGGAGATTAAATAGAGTTCATAATCTATAGCATGACCTGGAAACAAAATAAGGGACGTTATTCCTAATGACATCTCATAGCTTCTCCCATATAAGTGTGGTGCGCTTCACACCTATAAAGAAGACTCTACTTGACGCGGCTTTTAGACACCCTAGGACACTTAAACCTGATGCTCTGATACCAAGTTTGTCACATCCTGAGGCTACATCCTAGATGCAACACGGTGCTCAGTATCATAAGTGACCCCAAAATAAGCCATGGCATGGCATATCTATACAAGTTCAATTAAAACATGCACTGTGCGGAAGATAAAAATAGTTTAATAACTGAAGAGGGGAAAAACCCAAAATATCTGAATATATAAAATATATGAAGAGTATAGTGATGACCAAATATAACACTAACAACTCAAGCTGAATCTGGTCTATGTCTGAAAGCGTCTAACTGATACGAGGTGCTGGGACATGCCCCCAGCTAACTCTAATAATCTAAAATTGAAAAGTAAAGACAGAAAAGTAAAGCATGTCTATAGTCCTTGAACTATGAGGACTAACCAATGAAGCTACTGAGTACGGACTGGAAGTCAAACTAAGTGTGGTCTGGATGCTGAGTGCCTGAACCTACATCATAAAATGATGTAGCATAAAAGTATGCATCAGTACTTTTAATGTACTAACCATGCGAGATATGGGCTAAACTGAACAACATAAAAACTGAACATGGAAAATACATAATGAAGAATAAACTGCATACAATGACCAAGTACTAACATGAACATATAATATAATATGCCGAGCTGAATAACTGAATATATATACTGAGTACATGGTCAATGCAATATGAATCTGAATGTGAGAGATACTGTTAACCGACATATCCCAAGCTGAGCTAACTATGGGGCCAACCTATAACCCTGGATGGAAGGGTGTTCATACCTTGCCAAGGTCGGAACCACGACTCATGGAAACTTCCACGGCTCATGGAACCCTGTCGTGGTTCTTGTGTCTGAAAATTTTGGCTACTAGAGTTGGGTCCTATGAGTGTGGTCCACAACTCGTGAAAACTTCCACGGATCATGGATCCCACTCGTAGATCTTGGCTGGCTATTGACCCTCAGGTCAGGGCTACTAAAATTGGTCCCACCACTTAGGTTCACGACTCGTGGATCCTTCCACGGGTCGTAGAACCCAATCGTGGTTCTCAGAGGCAAGTCAGGCCTCAAATCTAGTTCCAATACTTGGGTTCATGACTTGTGGATCCTTCCACGGGTTGTAGAACCCAATTATGGTTCTCAGAGGAAATCTTCAAGATTCTGATTTAATTCCATGGGTCCAGTCCACGACTTGTGGAAACTTCTACGAGTCATGGATTCAACTCGTGATTCCGGCTGACAGTTGGAAAAATTATTTTCTTCTAATTTTCTGAGCTAAGTCTGGGCTTGGAAGTTTTGGGGTGTTACATTCAGAATACTGACGCATACTTTTGTGCTACATCCTATTATGATGTAGGTTCAGGTGTTCATCGTCCAGACCATGCTTAGGACGATTCTTCAGTCCTCTCAGCAACTCAGTTGGTGAGTTCTCATACTTCGAGGACTAGATTTATGCTTTCTTTATTCAGTCTTATTTTATAGTTTTCAGACTTTCAGAGTTAGCTAGGGACTTGTCCCAACAACTCATCTCAGATAGAGGCTTTCAGACATAGAAGTTAGTTTCAACTTATACGGTCAGATTTTATATATATTCAGATGTTTTAAACTATTTTGATTACATCACTTTATCTTTCATGCAGATAATTCTTTATTCAGAAATGCTTAGTATATGTCAGACCATGGGTTATTTTGGATCAGTTGTGACTCTAAGCACCGTGTTATATCTAGGAGGTAGCCTCGGAGTGTGATAGTACCCTCATGGCCTAATGAGATTTTGGATCCTAACAACAGGGCAGGAGATTTTTTCACTAACTATGATTTTAGTTTTGTAGGTACACAAGCATTTAATAATACTTAGGAGATTCCAGCAGAAGATAGAGCTATTATCAGGATGGAAAAAGAGCAAGTCTCCAACTTCTGGTTTAAAGTTTTACAAGCTAGGGAACCAAATTAAGCTCGTCTAGACGTTTAATAAAGACTCGTGGTATGGAGTCTAACAATAGAGATTCAAATAAAAGGTCAGAAGCACTTATATCAAAGACATCAATAGGTTTCTTTGAAGCGATATGATAATGCCAAAGTTGTCTGCTAATTAAAGGTAGTATCAACTTCGTTTGGAGTTCATTCCATTAAGAAAAAGATTGCAAAGGTACGGTCAGATCTACAAGATGAAAGGATCTTGAAGATAGGAAAGAAGTGAGGGTTTTTACCTATCCAAGGAGATTGGAGATGCTAACCCAGCTGGATCTATGGAGGATACTCCACTCTAGTACCTGATTACATAGCTCCTGCGTTAGAGCTTGAGGCTGCTCCAATGAAATCAACCTAGAATTTGACTCATTCGCATGAAAGATCTTCTTCTGAGGGTTCTGGTTTCATTCCATCTTTTTCATCTGAATATCCATGAGTTTGAACACTTCTTCTCGACCTCTCCTCACTGTGGAAGCTTTGCCGATGGTGTTGCTGGCATAATATTGGTGGATGTTTTGGGAAGACTCTCTAGTTGCCTAATCGGGACTAGATCTTAGATTTTTCTTTTGTTTGTCTTGTTTTTTCTTTCTTCTTTTTGTTTGTTGTTGATTCTTTTTGCTGATTTGGCCTCTTTTAGGCTCCATTTGTGTAAATGTTTGCTTGAGAAAATAAACAAGCCACTAGCAACCTTTTAATTATATATATATATATATATATATATATAATTAGAAAAATTGCCCAATTATACATTTTATGCTAAGTTGTTTTCTAGAGCATCTAAAATGCGCATATAAAAATATGTAATGTCCTATAACATCAGTTATAAACTAATTTTCATAAAAAGAGATGTAATAAATTAAATCATATGGAGAGTGTTTAATAATTTTATCATGTATATACTATTATGATAAGTAAGCCTTTCAAGTACCAAGACTCTGTAACCTAAGCACAACAATCATTATAATTAAGAATAAGAAATGAAAGAACAAATGAATATAGCATCATAAAATTAAATAAAAAAAGTTTATGAAAATAAATGATACAATTTGGTGACTCATTAAATTAATTTTGATGAATTTCTGAAAATTAATATTTATAACAATCCCCACAATCACTTTGAATTCTAAAACCCTTTTTTCCTAAAAAGCCTTTTTCGTAGCCTTGAAAGCTAATTTATGACTTGTGGAGATTGATAACACTGTTGTCGAGGAAATTAAATGTGTTTTAGAGAGGAAATTCTAAAATTTGAAATTTGGAAAATAGAGGTTTGACCAAATTAAATAAAATGGATAAGCGAGCTTGTAATTGAGTTTTGATGGTTTTATGGGCCTAGATGTTGATTTATGACTTGGATAAACTTGCTCAGAATTGAATACTGAGCGTTCGAGACTGATTTGAATGCTTGAGTTGCTTTTTAGTTACATTGAAGAATGAGAGTTGACCAAGGACAAATTTCTGACTAAACAAACTCATATTAATTATTTAAAGATTCCAACAAGTTTATATGATAATTTTAAATTTATCCACAAGTTTTGGTTTTATTCCATTTAGTTTGAGATGAGTTTTGATAGTGTTGCATTCGTATTTATGTTTAGATATTATTTTAAGCATAACTGGTACTACATAAAGAAAATGATCTCCAAGTTATATTATTATTGAACCATTAAATCTGTTTCGTGATTTCTAAATAATAGCAACAAGAACTGTTGAATTCCAATATTGTATGAGAAATTATGGCATTTTTAGTGAAGAAGTTAATATTAAGTTTGGTGCGATATCAATTGCAAATTTTGGTTCACAAATGCAAAAACAGACCACAAATATGATGGTGGGGTGATTGCAAAGACCCTTTGAGTATAAACACTAGCAAATTCAAGATTTTGATATTTTTAACATTTTGGGAGCTATGGAGTTCTAATTAAGGCTATTTTTAAATATTTCTATCATAATTCAAAAATCAAGGTCGTGATGTCACTTATCCCAACCCTCTAATAGGTAAGTCAACCCTAAACTAATTAATTACTTAACAAAATGTGGAAAAAAAAAAGAAGCAGAATAAGTCTTAAAAGCAAACCATCATAAATCTAAAAATGAAATGTAGAACATAGAAACTTCAATCACAAAGATTTGGTGACATGATTAGAAGCTTCTACGAATACAAAAATAAGATCTAATATACTATACTATCTGAGAAAATAAAGACTAGAAATAAAGAAGATAAGATCGGGTGTTGCAGAACAACCAAGTTGTTGCCTCCAAGACTTCAATAGCTCCAACTCAAACAAGGATCACTGGCCGCTAGTACTTGGTTCTGAACATGCAAAACAAAAGTGCAGAATGTAAGGGTGAGCACAAACAACACATATACTTAGCAACATTATCGACTAGCCCTTAAATAAAGCAATGATGAGGTCGGTCTTATACTGCTCTTTCTAACATTGTATTACAATTATCAGGGTAAAACTTCTATATAGAGATGTACTAGTAGCAAAAAATAACATCAATCAGTTTCATGCGATATTTGAATCCAACTAAAATCAAAGAAGAAGTAATCCACTTTTACAATATTTAACCATATCATTTTCATGAATCAACAAATAATAAAACAATGATGATACGAATGTGATGCATATGTTGTCTATACACGTGTTTCCTCTATTAGGTATTTGGGACACATAGAGGACTCATGAGGTTTATATACCATGCAAGAGTGCAACTGCAATTTATATATATAAATGTACAGCATCCCTAACCCTTAAATAAAGTGATGGTAAAGTTTGGTCCTACACTGCTATTTGTAACATTGTATTATAATTATTGGGGTAAAACTTCTATACAAAGAAAGATTAGCAACTATAATGATATCAATCAGTTTTAAACAATATCTAAACCTAGCTAAAATCAAAGAAGGAAGTAATCCACTTTTACAATACTTAATGTCATTCCCCGAGGTTACCCCTGAACGTAACACGGGACTTGGGACCACAAGTGCCCCAAGCTAACCCTTGGTCATAGCATTCTATAGCATAACAAAAGATAAGCGGAAACATAATAGATAAAGTCAGAATAGCATAAATGGATAGCCAAGACGAATAGGCATACAAGATCCAAAAGACTCAAATATTATCTATGTCTGAAAAGCATGTATTCATAACATAAAGAGTTGTTAGGACAAGACCCTAGCTAACTCGAAGTAAATAAATAAAAAGCTAACATAAACTAAGAATGTAACTAGCCCTCGACCTAAGAGGACTCACCAACAACTGACTGGGAAAATGGCCTGGGAACTCTAGCCACGAATCTAAGAAGGAACACCTGAATCTGCATCAAACGATGCAGCGCAAAATATGCGTCAGTACTATGGAATGTACTGAGTATGAGAGCGATGCATGAATCATGATAAAACAGTTTTAAAACATGCTTTTAAAAACATGCTTAAAGTAATTTATTACATAAAGAAAATGACATGAATAAATAATAAGATAAGAAGCAAAAGTCATGAAGAAGGCTTAAGTTTCAAATATAAGATCATATAACTTCATAGCAGAAAATAAGCATGTGGGAGTTTCTCTTAACCGACATTAAACCATGCTGAGCTATATGGAGTCCGGTATCATTGCCCTACACCAAAAAAGGTCATCCTAACCTGCCAAAGTTAGAACCATTTCATTTCATACCAGGATCCTGTCATCATAAGCCTCAACACGGGCAACCTATGGTGGGACGTAGTTATGGGACTAAGGGTACTCTCACCTGGTCTAACGCGGTGCTAAATACTACTCCCAAAATATATATGTACATATAACATAAGCTCACATACATGTGGCACATCAATGCCAAACTTGTTCATACTTGTTGATAACATTTTCATACCCCGGATCGTCATACTACTCATGAATTAGGGTTTTAAAATCGATTCATGAGCATTGATAGAACATCGGGTGTCTTATCTTGCATCATACTTCATAACATGGGAAAACTTGCATATTTGATGACTTGTAAAATTTGCATGACTCTAGTTCAATTTCATAAAATATATACTTTCATAGAACATAGGAACTAGGCATGCATATGCTTGAAAATCATAATGAACATGCTATAAAAATTCAATTTGCTTAAATCAACTTCATGCATGTAGAAATTTCCATGGTTAAACTTCAATTCATGAAATAAGAATTAACATGTAAAAACTCATGTAAAATCATGTAATTTAATAGTAATTTCATAATCAAATTATGAGAGGATCATATTTAGCAAAACCCATAAGAATTGGATAAGAACCCTAATTTGGAAATCATGAAATCAAAATTTGAATTAGGGGTTTTGGGCACAAGGTTGAAACAAACCCATTGTTGAATACCCACATACCTTAATTGAAGCTAACCCACTTGAATTGAAAAGACTTGGGAGACTTGAACTTAGAGTTTGTGACTTGGAGCTTGAAACCCTAACTTGAAGCTTGAGAAGATGGAACTCTTTTTCTTCTTTTGGAAGTTGATTGAAAGAATGGGAGAGAACTTAGGTCAAGTGGGAATAAAAACCCTTCTAAATAGGCTTAAAATAACTTAGTATATGAGTTAAAAGATTGAGAAATTACAAAAATACCCCTGGACTTAAGCTTGGAAAAAGCTGGAAAAAGTCAACTTTTAGGAACTACGGATGGGTTCCACGGGCCGTGGATTAAACCACGGCTCGTGGTTTCCACCCGTCATTCCTGGTCCAAGAGTCAGGCTGCAGAAGCAAAACCACGACTCAACAGGACGGACCCGTCATCCAAATGACGAGTCATAGACCTGAGCCCCAGTTCATGGGGATCATGCAGCCCTCAGAACCAACTTCTATGAGTCACATACGATCCTTAGTTTGAACTACGGACCGTAGACATCATTCGTCATTCTTGTCTAGGAATTAAGTTGCAGAAGTCATTCTACGAGTCAACAAGACAGACTCGTAGAATGAAACACGGGTCGTAGACTCACTCGTGGAATTTGGGAAAGAAAAGCTGAATTTTGGCAAACCACGGGTCACTCTACGGACTGTGATTTTGGTCTATGGGTCGTGAACCAACCAGTGATTTTGAGAATGAAAATTTTAAGGTTCAGTACAGCAACGACGAGTCGAAGTATGGACCGTCGTTCAAAACGACGGTTCGTCATTCCCATCCATCATCACTGGCAGCACTGAAGTAAACTACCCATAACTCTTTACTCCAGACTCAAATCAATGTACGGTTAGTGGCGTTGGAAAGAAGACTCAAAAACCTTTAATTTTGTGGGTACTAGGTCACCTAACTCTTTATATTTTGGGAGAAATGATCGATTGAAGTTGACCCTAGTTTAGACTTACATGAAAACTTACTTTGGTGAGGTGCTTGCGACTTAACTTGATAGTAGGAGTTTCTTATGAACATGATTCGCATCCAAAGCACTCACCACACTAGGAAAATGATCATTACACTCATGAAAAAGGTTCGAGTATTTAGCTTAGGATTTTTGAGGTGTTACACTTAACTATATTAGTTTCATGAATCAATAAACAATAAAAATATGATGATGCATATGTTGTCTATACACCCGCTTTTTCTGTTGGATATTCGAGACACATAAAGCACTCATGGGGTCCATATACTTTGCAGGAGTCAACTACAATTTATAATATATATATATATATATATATATATGTATATATATATATGTACATACATATATAGAGGCGTACAACTCTGATCCATATATAATATGTGCAAGCATGCAACTTTGATCCTAATAATATGCCATGCAAGTGTCACGATCCAAGTTCAATGGCCGCAATTGGAAACTAGCAAGCAACTATCCAAGCCAAGTGAACTAGAGATTCAGCTTAATAAATACCAAATATCAATAAAAATTCCTCTAGAGTTTTCTCTATGACAGGAGCATCTCAAAAATTCTTGTAATCAAAAAAGCGATAAACCAACCAAACAGAATATTCACTTCCAACAAAATAAAAATAAAGATGACTCCAAGCCTAAATACCCCCAAAGTATCACAATCCACCTACCACAAACTAGTCAAGGAATATCTAATACAAATTCGAAGACAAGAATCTAGGGACATATCCCAATACAAATAAAAAAAAGATAGATAAGTTAAAGGTATCACCATGATCAGAATATTGTTGATTCAACTCAATTCTGAATTGTAAGTGCCTTGAACGATATCAGAGAGGAATCACCATGGTACTAGGTCTAGGATCTATATTAAAATAAATAATAACAAGGGTGATCATGATGTCCAACAAGATCATCGACTCGCCCCATTACCATACCTTATATAGCAAATCTTAAAAATATAATGCATAACAACAACCAATGGTATATATATATAACCTTAAATATTGTACTGAAGCAACATGTAAGACATGTATGTAATAAACAAATACAAATCAACCGTACCATGTCAAACCATAGGTCCTCGAGAGTCAAGTTCCCTAGACCAATCATCTTGAACCATAGGCCCTCAAGATTCGAGTTCCTTACAACAATCATCCTAAAATATAGGCCATCGCGAGTTTAATGACCAATTGTATAGTTATAGTGTGGTTGGGGTGAAAGTGCCCTATTAGAGTCTTTTCCTAAGTTGAGAGTTGATAAAATCCAAATCTTGGGTGAATTTTGATAGAAATCTAGTGTTATGTGCTTAAATGACAATTCTTGATTCGTGGTACAATATTTGGTATTATGGTGTTCCGTGGTGGATAGTCAAGCAATGTAGAATCCCATAGAAAGTTTTGAGATGGTAAACGGGTTCATAGAACTCCGGTTATGGTGGTTATGGTGTTAGGATTAACCTGTGATGTCTAGAAATCAAGGTTGTATTGTGAAGTGGATAGTTTTGAGCAAGTTTCCAAAATTCTGTTTTTGTCATTGCTGCATCAAAAGATTTTTCATCGTAGCGAGTCCATCGTGGCAGACAAGTTCCACTGTAGTGGGCCTGGCAGGCTGTCAGAGCCTACTATAGGAGCCAAGTCTCGCCATAGCGGTCTCGCCATAGCGAGAAAAGGACCGTCGTGGTGAGAGACGAGAGGCAGATTGCCTGTTAAATCTAATTTTCAGAGTTTTATTTTTCAAAACTCAAAGTCTTATTCTAGAACTGCTAGCTGGCAATTTTCCACTTGAGCTAGGTGATTTTCCTCCATTAAGTTGAGTAATTCATTTCTCTTATCAATATTTAATCCTTTTAGATTGTAGAATCATATGAATGAATATCAATGGTGCAATTATGGGTTTAGACCCCTAAAAGTAGAAAAACTGGGGAAAACCCTATGGGTAGGTATAATTTGACCTAGACTTGATTCTAGGATATTATTTAATACTTCCTAGCATTAAATTGATAGTCTTAATCACATTTCGAATGAATTGAAAACCTTGAGTTCCATAAAGGTGTCACCTTTAGCATAAAAATAGCTTAAAAGGGAAAATTTGATTAGAAACCCTTGAATGTTGATCATATGAATAATGTGGGGCTAGTTGGTAATTAATTAACCTTTGGAGAATACTACAAGCCTCGAATAAGGGTAGAGTTAGTGGGTTAAATTCTTAAGGCTTAAATTGAAAGAGTAAATGATAAATTACTCTTGTAACTATTATTTATAAACTTTGAATGTGTTAAGGAGTTAAGAAAAGGAAAGGCTTTGGTGATTAAATTTGCTTGAGTTGAAATTCTTCACTCGAGGTAGATTACAGTTTAATTGGAGTTGGAACTTGATTTAGTGCTTGTATATTATGAATTATGTGACTTATGATTAGTCTTCGGACATATTTGAATTGATGATTGTGATCATGTACCTTCTTGAATGAATAAGCTGTGTTTCCATTTATGAACTTGATTAAAGAACTTGAAATGATAAAATGCACGTGTGATTAGTGCACAGTATTTATCTTAAGTGATAGAGAGTGGAACCAAAGGTTCACATTGGTTAAGGAGTGGGGTAACATGCTTGTACAGATATTATTGATGTTATTATGGATTGGATACCGCAAGCCAGTATGTACATGGACCCTAGTGCATCCCCTGTAGGTCATGGCTAGTTGGACAGAAATAAGCCCCTTTAGCATGTGTGGACACATTTATAGTTAACTTTACATTGTCATTTGATATTGTGAGTTAAAAAGGAATATTGAGATGAAACTAAGAGTAATTATTACTTTTGTAAAGGTTAGGTGGACAAAGATCCTCGTGTGATGAAACTATGGAAGTGTTAAAACTTGAATTCCTATTGTGATATTCGTTGACTTATATGATTTTGTTACAGATTTGGTTGGCTTGACTTGAGGTGACTATTTGCTGACTGAACTACTTGCTATATGTTGAGCTCAATAGTGCTTGTTATCTGAATTAACTGCATACTTGTGCTAAACTGAGTCGACCTATGATACCTACCAGTACATAGTGGTTTATACTGATACAACCCTATACTCTTCTTTTATTGAGTACAGACCATATTTCAGAGGCTCAAATGCGACCTCATCTCTAGTTAAGACTGTTGATTATAATCCAAGGGTGAGCACGACATCTCAGGATGCCATGGATCCTCACTTGGGTCATTATCCTTCTTTCGAATGATGAAAACTCTCTTTTATTTTGTTAATATTTGGATATCTTAGACATTATACTATGTTTAGAGTTCCTGTACGATGACTTTCTGGTCTTGGGTTTCTTATCAGAGGGGTAGGCCAGGTGGAGAATACTTGTGGTCCAATTAGACCAAACATTCACATACCTTCATGGATAATAGAGATCTAGTAGACCAATTAGTCAAATACCAACTAAGTGTATAATATATGGTACAAGTAACCATATCATTAGCTAGTGTCATAAAAGACCTGTCTAGTAATGCATATAAGAATGTCAAATATCTCTAACATGACAAAATAGTAAATACCTAGAATGTCATACTCAGTTTGTAGGAAATCATTCAAAAGTCATGCTGAAATATCATAGAGTTCATGGTATCTAATGTTGAACATGATTGAATTAGTTTCATAGAAGAAACAACTCAAAATCATAAGATTCATTATAAAATAGTAGATGTAACCTAGCACACGCTCGCCTCATGACGTTCAAGGTATTTAAAAATCAAGTAATTAGATTTCTAAATCATGACATCGTCTTGAGTCGCGGGTCTATCAGAAACAACATCTTTACCTCACCTATAAGATAGTGGTATGGACTACGTACAATCTTCCCTCTCCAGACCCCATTTTGTGGGAATATACTGGGTATGTTATTGTTGTTGTCTAAATCATGACATCAAAAAAGCAAGTAGTTAAGAAATTTTGTCTCACTATCCTCATAATTGGTACAAAGGACCTTTGTTGAAATGCCAAAGCACCTCTCAACGACCACCAACAACCTCAATTTATTATAAAAACACAAATAATGGGTCCAAATTATTCTAGGAAAGATAATCTTACAATCTTAGGATATTCTGAATCAAAGTCAACTCTTGATCAACTCAAGCCCACATCTTGGATCAATGGCAAGAAATCCAAAATTAATTGCATGAATGCGTTATCCACAAGCCATAGAGTCCAAATTTATAATCAAGTTTCAACCTTGATGTTAATTAACCGGTCTAATCTAAATTTTTCAATATTTAAAGTTTAAAAATAAACCTTATTTTTCTAGATCTCAATCATGAATTTTTAAAGGTAAAAACATATCCCAATATTACAATCTACACTTGATATTTCATACATATCCAATATATTAATGTTAATTTTCCAAAAATAATCAGTATAAAAGGTGTATAAAAAATAAATTTAGCCTCTGTTTCTGTAATGACCTATTCCGTCATTATGAGTAAACCATTCGTGTGAAGTTTTGAGTTAGAAAACTTTCGGGGTTGGGAGTTGAAAATTTTGGACTAGACTAGTCTCGAATGATTTTTGAGTGAGGTATGGTCTAGGGAAATCCAGGAAATGATGGGGTACAATATTTTATATCGAGCTAGTTTTTCCATTAGCTAAGACATTAAGGAGTCCGGAGGACTTTTCGTAAATGAATTCGGGTGAGTAGAACTCCCGATATCAAAGTTGACGTGAAAGGGTTGGTTCAAAACGTCAAGTTTTGAAGAGTGTTGTAAAATGGAACTTTTGGGGGATTTTACAAGGTTCTATTCCATGTCAACCACTATAGAGATTGACACAGCGCTACAGCGATGACCGGTATAGCGAAGAAATTCTCGCTATAGCTAAAGTTAAATACGGTCAGCACCGCCACAGCGGTCGGGTTCACTACGGCTGTGTCGCTATAACAAAGTGGGGACTGCTATAGTGCAGTAAGTCGCTGTAAATACAGAAACTTCCCCAAAAACATTCAAAAATTCTCAAGAATGTTTTGGGAAGGGCAGAGGAGAATTGGGCGACACCAACTCAATGTTTCACCAAAAATCATCGCTAAGGTAAGGATTTTACTCCCCTACTTTAGTACTTCAATTCCCGAGTATTAGAATTGATAATTGTAGGCTTGGGGGAAGGTTTGAATAGACCTAAGAGGGTAGAATCCGGTGTTACGGGGATTCTAGGGCGTAAAAGTTCTTGGGTCTTGTTTATTATTGTTCAATTATGATCTCTTCACCATAATACACTAAATGTAATCGTAAAAATGGTAGTTTTGGGTGAATTAATATTGGGGAAGCCTTGGGGTGGGTGGAATGATTACAGTTTGGCCTGGGATTAGGATTTAAGTATAATATAGGTATTATTAGGCTATTTGAACTGATTATAGTATATTATGTAATCATTTTTAGACCAAGAACAAGCGAAAGTTTCAGAAAATGGGAAGGCTCTAGTCCAGTAGAGATTTCAGGTTATTCGAGGTAGGTGATGGTTATTATTTTCCCAAATGCAATATGTGTTCATGTAACTGTAGCTTCGTATTGTATGTACATTGCATGCTTAGGGAATGGAATTATGATTGTCTAAGTATCCAGTGTCAATCATATGAAATGAACTTAGTTTGGTTGCTTGGTGGTTTACAAGTGTGATTTTGTTCATTACTTGTTGACTGTTGGATTGTGTGTGATATTCGGTTGGCTCAGGTACCACGCCTGGTATAGGATATATATCAGTTGGCTTGGGTACCACGCCTGGTATGGGATACTTATCGATTAGCTCGGGTATCACGCCTGGTACATGTTCTATAATGGTTGGCTTGGGTACCATGCCAAGTACGGGCTTATTTATACTTTTTGATTGTATGTTATCGATGGTTCCATGAGTGGACCAAGTTGATTGTTAAAATTGTGATTATTGCATTTTGGTCCATGAGTGGCTGGGTGGTCCTTGTGTAGACCGGAAATTGCATGTTGAATACTTAGGTGTTGTCCTAGGGATCCTTGGTTGGTCTGAGTTACTTAAAAAGGGTATATGCTTATTGTCACTGTTTCTTGTTGTGGTGGTTCTTGGACCTGTTTCTTGTGGTTGATAAGTTAGAAGAAAGACTAAGAGTCTAGGATTATATTTGCTAGCTTGTTTATACATGTTTGACTTACTTTACTCAGTTTTAGGTTAATGTTCATATGTTGTTTATTGGAGTTGGCCGATGATCCTACCAGTACACTGTAGTTGTGTACTGATTCTGTACTTGCTTTCCTTTTATGAGTACAAGACATATTTTAGTGGCTGATACGCGACCTCAGTTGTAGTCTCAACGTTTCCATATTCAAAGGGTGAGTTGCTTCTTTCGGGCTACCATGGTTTTATCTAGGATATCTCTAGTCCATTATTTTGGACTTAGACTCAATTGTTTTGGGGTTGCATCCCCACACTCTAGACATTAGTAGATATTTTGGTATAACAACTTTCAGATTCTAGGAGAATTTCCACAGGATCCTCAGTTTAGTACTGTTAGCTATGAATGCTATTTTAAATTAATACATCTGGTTTTGAGGTGTTAGTTTCATTAAGAGTTGAGTTGGGTTATTGGTTCGCTTATTCGGGGGTTTTGAGTGGGTTCCACTCCAAGCAGTTTGGTTCATGACAAAGATGGTATAGAGCCTTAGGTTTGTTGATCTTGTCATACCAAAATGGGTCTAGTAGAGTCTTGCGGAATGGTACGGAGAACTTTTCTTTGAGAGGCTATAGGATTTTAGGAAACTATATTTTCCTTCTTCCTTTATGCTATAACTTGATTCCTATTGGTATCTGGTGATACAAATTAATATCTAACTCCCTTCACTCATTTGTCCACAGGTGGTTGATACAAAGCGTAATGGAGCGAGAGCGACGGTCCAGTGACGGAACCAGCTGCCAGAGGGAGAGAAGGGGGTAGGGGCAGGGGCAGGGGCAGAAGAAGAGGAAGAGCAATACCCACCAAAGGTGGAGATCAGGCAGCGGTAGAGCCAAGGTCAGCGACCCCTCCCCCACCCCAGGATTCTGTTGAGGTTGTATTTGAGGAGGCGGCACTGGCTGGAGGTTCAGGCCTTCCCCTTATATCATCCGAGGTGTTTCAGCAGGTGTGGGCTTTTCTAAGTTTGCTGGCAGGTTCTGGAGCCACCCCTACTGGTACAGCAGATCAGGTTCTGGGTACTCAACTAGCTGTTGCAGTGGCTCCTAGGATGGATGCGGCATCGGGTACTGATGATTTCTTTTGTCTGATGCTAGGTCCTATTATGACCGGGACTGAGCATGAGATGCTGATCAAATTTTTGAAACTAAAACCTCTAACATTTTAGGATACAGAGAAGGAGGATGCCTTTGAGTTTATTTTGGACTGCTATGAGAGGCTACATAAGTTAGGCATTGTGCAGCAGCATGGGGTAGAATTTGTTACCTTTCAGCTTTAGGGTGATTCCAAGCAGTGGTGTAGAGCTCATGTAGAGTGTCGGCCATCAGCTTTGCCTCTGATGACTTGGGCATAATTTCATGCTCTGTTCTTGGAGAAATATGTGCCCCACACTTTAAAGGATCACAAGAAGGATGAGGTTTTGTCCCTTGAGCAGGGTAACATGTTTGTTTCAGCCTATGAGGCTAAATTTCAGGCCTTGTCACGTTATGCTACTCAATGTCTGGGTACTAAAGAGGAGAGAATATGTCTATATGTGAAGGGTCTGAATACTGAGTTACAGGTTTTGTCTATGCATATGACCTCGGCAGAGAAGAGTTTTAAGGAGGTGACTAACTATACGAAAGTGGATAAGATCCAAAGAAGTCTATACCTGCATATGAAAGAGGAGCTTCTACGTGAACATTTCTAACAGTGGTTTCTCCTCCAACAGTCAAGTAACTAGCACTGGGAAACTGGAGGGGGTTAGACAAGTTGGGCAGGCTAAGGTATTAGCCAAGAAGACCCAGAATGAAGGAAATGTCAGTGGTTCTTACTCCAGGGGTCACAACCAATAGGTTTATTCAGCTCGTCCTATTTATTCAGCCCTGCCACCTTCTGCAGGTGGTCGTCCAGGAGCTAGTCAGCAGGTTTTAGCTCCTAAAGACTAGGGGGCTTCTTATACTTCTACTAGCAGGAATTCTCTTGAACGTGGTTGCTTTCATTGTGGTGATCCGGGTCACTTCTGATGTGTCGGCGTTCTACGACATATTCGACTCCTTTAACTAAGAATAATCGTGAGTTTTCAAGCAACCGTTGTTGTTTTTGATGGGTTTTATGTTTAACTTGCAGGAACTTGAACCAAAACTGAAAAAGATGGATTTTTGACACTAAAGGGCTCTACTGGTTAGTGTGACAACTCACTTGACGAATCGTCAAGGTGCTGATGAGTCGTCAAACCAACCGTCAAGCTAAACAGTCAATTTACTTACAAGTCTTCACTGGGCGGACGACTTATCAGAATTTACCAGCAAGTCATCACAGGCCCAACGACTTACCAAAAACTACTAGCAAGTCGTCATCGCGTCGACGACTTACAAAAATATTTGTCAGGCTGGGCACCTCAGCTCACTGGATAGTGGCGACGGATGGCTTGACGGCTCATCACAGACCTGACGGACCGTCAGGGAAGTCGTAAATCTTTGACAGTCGAAGTTAAGCCACTGCCTAAGAGTGACGGTTCATCTGACTGCCACTCACATGCTTGACAGCCCGTCAAGTGAAGCCGTCAAAGTCAAAAACGGGATTCTGATTCTATTTTTGGACTTTATTTCCTGGACTGCTATAAATACCCAGTGTTAGGTTTATTTAATTATTCATTACCCGATATTTTCCTTTGGTTTTTTAGCATTTTTGGACAACTTTGGAGAGGAGAAACACGACACAATACGTTTTCTTCTTTTTCCTCGATCTTTTCTGGGAAAGTTTTGGCTTATTGTTCTTGGAAAGCTTGAAGCTTGTGTTCATATATTTTGTAAGAACCTTTTCTTATTATTATGAATACTATTACATTCTTTCGTTTTGCAAGCATGAGTGGCTAAAACTCCCACAACTAGGGTTGTGGGAGCCATGGCAAAAGTCGTAATCTAGGGTTCGAGTGATATTGGGTTTGGTTTGTATGCATATCACGTTGTTAATCTTATGTTTTTACCGGCTTCTAGTGGTTGCAAAAATTAGAACATGCCTAGGTTTAATTTGCTTGAACAAACAAATTAAAACCAGGAAAATTGGATTAACAACAAGGATTCGGGACTACTAACTCTCGTCTAATGATTGACGCTCTAGCGAGGTTAATCTACTTGAAGTGTAAATTGAGTTTTGTATTGTAATCTTTTCAAGTTCGAGAGAATTGAAAAGATAAAGTGTCTATTTGGTTGAGAAACGTTTAGAAGTAGGAATGAATTCAATTACTTCGTGATTATGCATATGAAAAGAACCCGATTGAACTCTAACCTGAGGTTGTTTACGAAACCATGGTGAACACATTCCTAGTTTGCCTATCTTATTGAATTTTACTCATTGTAATTTGTTGCTTACTATTTGAAATATTCAAGTAGCAATTAAGGATTGATCACTAGAAAACCCCTCCATTACCGGAAACTATTGATTATTAGTCATCTAAATTACTAACGACTTAATTTGCACCTTATTCCCTGTGGGATCGACCCCAACCTTTGTTGGGTTCTATATTTGACAACGATCGCTTAAACTTCTTAATTGAGGTGTAATTTGAGCGTTATCAAATTTTGGCGCCGTTGCCGGGGAATACGGTTGTTTATTAAGTCCGGTGTGTTTATTTGACTCTTAGTCATATTTTCCTAGTTTACTTTTATTTGTTGTTTTTGTGACTGCAAGGTACAAATTTGTGCATGCCAAGTACCCGAAGATCGGGGGAACCAGTATTACCATACGACCCCGAGCTTTCAAAAACCTTAAGGCTGAATATGAATGCACAACAATGGGAAGCATCAAGGCTTCAACAACTTACTTCTGATCAACAGAATCTGAACAATGCTAACATTGAAGATTTTGTTGTGGATGATGATGAGGACTACTTCTACCTTGGAGACCATGACGGTCTCCAACATCGTACCAGACTCTGAGGTCTAAGGTCTTCACATGTATTCCTTTTTCTCACAGTTTTATCTTTCACATGTATGCATTGGAGACAATGCATGAGTCTAAGTTGAGGGTGTTGGGATACCTGTGAGTCTGTCACCACCAAGGGTTTTTGTTGCCGTGTTTCTTTTCCCTTGGTGTGCTATCTAGTAGAACCGGCATGTTTAGGTTGTTGTTTAAATTTTAGTTGTGTTGTGATGTCTATAGCAAGCATGGCTTTTTGCAAGTTGAACTAAAAAAGAGCCCCCTCCATAAAAAATGTTGAATTTGTACTTGTGTTTGAAATGATTAACTGTTCTGGATCTCTGAATGTCATTGAATGGATGTGATTGTAATAATTGTGCTTAAGCCAAACTGTTGTTTTGATAGTTGGTAGTGGTATGGTTTCTTGGTGCCAAGTGTGTGTGAGCTTATTGTTATAAACTCTTACTCTGTGCATGCATCTAGAACTTGCCAAGTCTATTTTGTTAAGCTTGAAGTTGGTTGCTTAGGAAAGGATCACAGACCCTTTTTGTGTGCAGTCCACTTAGCCTAAAAGACTATCCAAATGTAAATAACCCTTTTGATCCCTGTTTGAGCCAAAGTTGACTTTATTCTTGCGATAACCTATTACCCTTCCCTTTTTAACTTTGAGTCTTTATTTTGGCCCTGGTCCCTCCTTGGACATCGTGCACCTTAACTCAGGCAATTAGCCTAAGTTGAGGGTGGCTACTGTAGAGGTACATGATAAGAAAAATGGGGTTAAGTTGACTTTGTTCTTCCGATAACCTCTTACCTTTCCCTTTTAACTTTGAGTCTCTATTTTAGCTCTGGTCCTTCCTTGGACATCGTGCACCTCAACTCAGGCAATCAGCCTAAGTTGAGGGTGGCTACTATAGAGGTAAATAATAAGAAAATGGGATTGTGCTTAATTGGTTGTTGGGATAGAAAGTGCAGGTGTGTGCCAAATGAAAAGTCAGAAAAAGAACTGAAAATGAAAGAAAAAGAATTATCATGTTAAAAAGGCCACACCTGTAGCAAGAAATAAGGAAATCAAAGGTGATTATCAGTGGATGGAAAAAGGTTGAATGGAAATAATAGGTCAATTTACAAGGAGGGTTTAGTCACTATTCCCCAAATGTATCCTACCTGCACCCGAAGCCTCATTACAAGCCAAAACAAGTCCTGTAGTGATCCTGAGCGGCTTTCTGAAAAACTGAAATAGAATAGCAAGGGCAGGCTTATGGCATCGCATGTGCATTGTTTGAAATAGTTTGTGAGTGTGAGCGTCTTACCTAGTCCCAAATCTTGTGTGTGGGACTTCTTTGTGGTGAGGGCACCGGGATTTCTGTATTATCTACTGACTGTTGGGATAGCTGTTGTGTGTGTATGAAGAATATTCTATCATATCGGAATGACATGTTTGGATCCTTACAAGTTAGCTTTTCATACATTTGTGTGTTACCGGGGGGGCTTGATTTTAATTAAATAAGTTATTGAATGGCCATGATTTGCTAGTGACACGTGTTTGTTTTCTTAGTTGAGTCATCTTTTTATTTTTGTTGTCATGTTGCTTGAGTACAACCGAACGTTTTAAGTTGAGGGTGTTGATGTGTCGGCGTTCTACGACATATTTGACTCCTTTAACTAAGAATAATCGTGAGTTTTTAAGCAACCGTTGTTGTTTTTGATGGGTTTTATGTTTAACTTGCAGGAACTTGAACCAAAACTGAAAAAGATGGATTTTTGACACTAAAGGGCTCTACTGGTTAGTGTGACAACTCACTTGACGAATCGTCAAGGTTCTGACGAGTCATCACACCAACCGTCAAGCTAAACAGTCAATTTACTTGCAAGTCGTCACTGGGCGGACGACTTACCAGAATTTACCAGCAAGTCATCACAGGCCCAACGACTTACCAAAAAATGCTAGCAAGTCATCATCGCGTCAACGACTTACCAAAATATTTGTCAGGCTAGGCACCTCAGCTACTGGATAGTGGCGACGGATGGCTTGACGGCTCATCACAGACCTGACGGACCGTCAGGGAAGCCGTCAAGCTTTGACAGTCGAAGTTCAGCCACTGCCTAAGAGTGACGGTTCATTTGACTGCCAGTCACATGCTTGACGGTCCTTCAAGTGAAGCCGTCAAAGTCAAAAGCGGGATTCTGATTCTATTTTTGGACTTTATTTCCTGGACTGCTATAAATACCCAGTGTTAGGTTTATTTTATTATTCATTACCCGATATTTTCCTTTGGTTTTTTAGCGTTTTTGGACAACTTTGGAGAGGAGAAACACGACACAATACGTTTTCTTCTTCTTCCTCGATCTTTTCTGGGAAATTTTTGGCTTATTGTTCTTGGAAAGCTTGAAGCTTGTGTTCATATATTTTGTAAGAACCTTTTCTTATTATTATGAATACTATTAAATTCTTTCGTTCTGCAAGCATGAGTGGCTAAAACTCCCACAACTAGGGTTGTGGGAGCCATGGCAAAAGTCGTAATCTAGGGTTCGAGTGATATTGGGTTTGGTTTGTATGCATATCACGTTGTTAATCTTATGTTTTTACCAGCTTCTAGTGGTTGCAAATATTAGAACATGCCTAGGTTTGATTTGCTTGAACAAAGAAATTAAAACCAGGAAAATTGGATTAACAACAAGGATTCGGGACTACTAACTCTCGTCTAATGATTGACGCTCTAGCGAGGTTAATCTACTTGAAGTGTAAATTGAGTTTTGTATTGTAATCTTTTCAAGTTCGAGAGAATTGAAAAGATAAAGCGTCTATTTGGTTGACAAACGTTTAGACGTAGGAATGAATTCAATTACTTCGTGATTATGAATATCAAAAGAACCCGATTGAACTCTAACCTGAGGTTGTTTACGAAACCATGGTGAACACATTCCTAGTTTGCCTATCTTATTGAATTTTACTCATTGTAATTTGTTGCTTACTATTTGAAATATTAAAGTAGCAATTAAAGATTGATCACTAGAACCCCCCCCCCCATTACCGAAAACTATTGATTATTAGTCATCTAAATTACTAACGACTTAATATGCACCTTATTCCTTGTGGGATCGACCCCAACCTTTGTTGGGTTCTATATTTGACAATGATCGCTTACGCTTCTTAATTGAGGTGTAATTTGAGTGTTATCAACTTCAAGAGGGAGTCATGGCATTTCAGGTTGGTGAATAAGTGTTATTGAAAGTGTCACCAATGAAGGGGGTAATGTAATTCAGCAAAAAGGGCAAGCTTAGCTCTCGGTATATCGGTCCATTCGAGGTTCTTAAGATTGTAGGGGCAGTGGCTTACAGGTTAGCACTGCCACCCAATTTGTCTGGGGTCCATCCAGTCTTACATCTATCCATGCTGAAGTGGTACCATGGGGATGGTGAGTACATTATCAAGTGGGATTCGATCTTGTTAGACAAGAATCTTCAATACGAGGAGGAGACGGTTGCTATTCTTGATCGGGATGTCCAGAAATTGAGGACAAAGGAAATAAAATTGGTAAAATTACAATGGAAGCATCATCCGGTTTAGGAAGCCACTTGGGAAACCGAGAAGGACTCATGTGATAAGTACCCTCACTTGTTTGAGGATTCAGGTATTACCCTTTCCTCTCTTTTAGCTTATTTTTTTGGGTTTGATCATTCAGGGATGAACGATGGGTAAATTGGTATTTATTGTAATGACCTATTCCGATGTTATGGGTAAAACGTTCGTGCAAAGTTTCGGGTTAGAAAACTTTCGAGTTTGAGAGTTGAAAATTTTGGGCTAGACTAGTCTCGGATAATTTCTGAGCGAGGTATGGTCTAGGGAAATATGGGAAAGGATGGGGTAAACGATTTTATGTCAAGCTAGTTTTTTTATTAGCTAAGACATTAAGGATTCTGGGGGACTTTTCATAAATAAATTCGGGTGAGTAGAACTCCCGATATCAAAGTTGACGTGAAAAGGTTGGTTTGGAACGTCAGGTTTTGAAGTCTGTTGTAAAATGGGCACTTTTGGAGGATATTTTGAGGTTCTGTTCCATGTCAACCGCTATAGAAGTTGACACCACACTACAGTAATGATCGCAATAGCAGAGAAAATCCTGTTATAGCGGAAGTCAAAGACAGTCAGCACCGCCACAACGATCAAGTCTCCAAAAATCATCGCTAAGGTAAATTGGGCGAGTGGAGTAAGTTGTTGTAAATACAGAAACTTCTCCAAAAATGATTAGAGATTCTCAAGAACTTTTTGGGGAAGGGCAGAGGCAAATTGGGCGACTCTAACTCAATTTTTCACCAAAAATCATCGCTAAGGTAAGGATTTTACTCCCCTACTTCAGTACTTCAATTCTCGGGTATTAGAATCGATAATTGCAGGCTTAGGGGAAGGTTTGAATACAACTAAAAGGGTAGAATCCGGTGTTATGGTGATTCTAGGGTGTAGAGGTTCTTGGGTCTTGTTTATTGTTGTTCAATTATGATCTATTCACCATAATTCGCTAAATGTAACCGCAAAAATGGTAGTTTGGGGTGAATTAATAGTGGGGAAGCCCTGGGGTGGGTAGAATGATCATGGTTTGGTCTGGAGATTAGGATTTGAGTATAATCTAGGTATTATTAGGCCATTTGAATTGATTATAGTATATTGTGTAATCATTTTTAGACCAAGAACAAGTGAAAGCTTCGGAAAATAGGAAGGCTTCGGTCCAGTAGAGCTTTCAGGCTATTCGAGGTAGGTGATGGTTATTGTTTTCCCAAATGCAATATGTGTTCATGTAACTGTCGCTTAGTATTGTATGTGCATTGCATGCTTAGGGAATGGAATTATGAATGTCTAAGTATCCGGGTGTCAATCATGTGAAATGAACTTAGTTTGGTTGATTGGTGGTTTACAAGTGTGATTTTGTTCATTAATTATTGATTGTAGGATTGTGAGTGATATTCAGTTGGCTTGGGTACCATGCCTGGTACAAGATACATATTGGTTGGCTCGGGTACCCCGCCTGGTACGGGATACTTATCGGTTGGCTCGGGTACCACGCCTGGTACAGGTTCTATAATGTTGGCTTGGGTACCACGCCAAGTACGAGTTTATTTATACTTGTTGATTGATGTTATTGATGGTTCCATGAGTGGACCGAGTTGATTGTTAAAATTGTGATTATTGCATATTGGTCCATGAGTGGCTGGGTAGTTGTACTTAAAGGTGGGGTTGGTCCTTGTGTAGACCAAAAATTGCATGTTGAACACTTAGGTGATGTCCTAGGGATCCTTGGTTGGTCCAGTTTACTTAAAAAGGGTATATGCTTATTTTCATTATTTCCTGTTGTGGTGGTTGTTGGACCTATTTCATGTGGATGGTAAGTTAGAAGAAAGACTAAGAGTCTGGGATTATATTTGCTGGCTTGTTTATACATGTTTGACTGACTTTACTCAGCTTTAGTTTAATGTTCATATGTTGTTTATTAAAGCTGACCTATGATCCTACCAGTACACTGTGGTTATGTACTAATTCTATACTTGCCTTCCTTTTGTGAGTACAGGACATATTTTAAGGTTGCTATGCGACCTCAGTTGTAGTCCTGACGTTTTCAGATTCCAAGAGTGAGATGCTTCTTCCGGGCTACCATGGTTTCATCTAGGATATCTCTAGTCCATTATTTCGGACTTAAGACTCATTTTTTTGGGAATGCATTCCCGCACTCTAGACATTAGTAGATGTTTTGGTAGAGTGACTTTCAGATTCTAGGGGTATTTCTACAGGATCCTTACTTTTAGTATTGTTAGCTATGAATGCTAGTTTAAATTAACGCATCTAGTTTTGAGCTATTAGTTTCGTTAAGTGTTGAGTTTGGTTATTGGTTCGCTCATCCGGGGGTTTTGGGTGCATGCCATTCGCGGTAGTTTGGGTCGTGACAGTTTCATAACCACATAAAGGTCGTATAGTGGCTTCAGTTAGAACCAACAACAGGTTGAAAAAACATTTCTTTATACCTTATAAGCTCATGATTATCATATAATTATGATGTCTCCAATCATTAAATAATTAATCATCTTTTAGTTCATAATAATTTTATAAATCTATGTAAAAGAATAGAGAATGTTATTCCTTCTGAATCAATTCAAGAAGCATAGATCCAATTGAGGAATTGATCACTATACCTGATTAATATACTTGATTTCAAGAGTCTTCAACTTTTTTTGACTCAATCCTTACCGTTGTTAAACCCCACGAAAGACCGAAGTAATCCCCTTTTTTCCTTTTAAAAAAAATTTTAACACAAGCCTTACAAATAGGTTTAGTAACTACAACCCCTAATGGGCTTCTTCCATGAGTATCACTAATTAAAGACGGGCTTGGCCCACTTGAATTATCTTTAAACCATATAATAAGCTCACATATTGTATAACTATATTTTATAATCAGCCGCCTTGATATGAAACCTGTTAGAATTAGTAAACTAAAATTAAAGGCATAATTATAAGTTCAGTTAAATGAAAAACTAGATCAGGTTATTACATTCGCCTTCACTGAAAATAAAGTTCGTACTTGAACGAAGTAAAAAATTATACCTGATGTCTCAAACAACTGCGGGTACCTATCCCACATGTCCATCTCAGTCTACCAAGTCACCTCCTGATGAGGAAGGTTCCTCCACAAAATTTTAACAAAGGAAGCCCTTTTGACCTTAATTTGCAAACCTATTTGTCCAAAATTTCTATCGGAGTCTCCTCATAAGATAGATTTTTATCCAACTCAATCGTATCAACTGATATGACATGGCTATCATCCTGAGCATACCTTTTAAAAATAGATATATGAAAAATCGAATACACAATCATGATAGGAGGCAAAGCAAGCCTATAAGCAACTGCACTAATCCACTTTAAGATCTCTTAAGGTCTGATATACCTTGAGCTCAACTTCCCTTTCTTCCTGAACATTGTCACACCTCTCATAGGCGATACTTTGAGCAATACATGCTCACTAACCATGAACTCTAGATCACGCCTCTGTATATTAGTTTAAGATTTTTGCCTACTCTCTGCTGTCTGAAATTGCTCTTGAATAATCCTTACCTTATCTAGGGTTTATTATATCAACTTTGGGCCATATAATTTCACTTTGCCTAGTTTGAACTAACCAACTGGAGAACGAAACCGGCAACCATATAAAGCCTCAAACAGTGCCATCTGGATACTAGATTGGTAGTTTTTATTGTAGTCAAACTCAACTTATGTCAAATGGTCATCCCAATGACCTCCAAAGTCAATAGTGCATGCTTGCAACATATCTTCTAGAATATGAATAGTCTGCTCGGATTATCTATCAGCATATAGATGAAATGTTGTGATGAGATTGACTGTTGGACCTAATCCTTTCTAAAGAGATTGCCAAAACTATGTTGTGAATTGAGAACCTCGGTCTGAGATGATAGAAATAGGTGACTCATGCAAATGGACAAGATTTTTAACCAAAATTTGTGCCAACTGATCCGCTGCATAAGTAGTGATAATAGGTATCAAATGTGCTGACATGGTAAGTCTATCAACTATAACCCAAACTGAATCATGCTTTCTTAAAGTACGTGGTAATCTTACCACGAATTACATGGTGGTCCTTTCCCACTTCCATTCCAAAATAACCAATGTTTGTGCCATTCCTGTAGATCTCTGATATTCACACTTGACCTGTTGAAAGTTTAAGCAATGAGATACATGCCCAGACATGTCATTTTTCATTCTCGTCCACTTATACAACTGATCAGATATGAATAGAATATCTCAAACTACGTGCCTCAACAAGCAATAATTACCTCAAAACAACTACATTGGTACACATAACTGATCATTTTACCATAGTGCCTTATCATTATCTACCACAAAACTAGACTCTTTGTCAATAAGAACCTTATCTCTAAGCTCATGCAAGTAAGGATCCTCGTATTATCTTTCCTAAATTTGTGTTACTAATGAAATTTTTTCCACAACACTAGCTAATAAATTGCTCTCTGGTAGCCAAAGTTTTAACCTCAATAGCTATAGGACTCCTTTCCACATCCAAACTAACCAAATTACCCATCGACTTTTGACTTAAGTCATCCACCACCATATTTGCCTTATCAGATGATACAAAATAGTCATGTCATAGTCCTTTAGCAGCTTGATCCATTCTGCCACCTCAAATTCAAGTCTCTTTGGTTGAAGATATATTGTAAGCTTCTTGTGGTTAGTGTAAACCTCACATGGCTCATAATATAGATAATGACTCCAAATAATCAAAGCAAACACCACTGCCGCTAACTCCAAATCACGAGTGCAATAATTATTCTCATGGTTCTTCAATTGTCTAGAAGCATAGGCTATTAATTTCTTGATTTTCATTAGAACACACCTAAAGCGTATACGTGAAGCATCACAATGTACTACATACCTTCCGGTATTAGTAGGAAGTGTCAACACTGGAGCAGTAGTCAAAATAAAATTGATCTTCTGGAAACTATCCTCACACTCATCTGTCCATTAAAATTTAACCTCTTTCTAAATCAATCAGGTCAATGGGGTTGGAAGGACTGAGAATCCTTCTACAAACCACCTATAGTAACCTTCCAGGCTTAGGAAACCACAGATCTCAATAGGCATAGTAGGTCTAGGACAATCATGAGCTACCTCTATCTTCTTTGGATCTACATGTATCCCATATGTATTCACCACATAACCCAAAAAGCACATTGTGTCAAGCCAAAACTCACACTTAGAGAACTTAACATACAACTTACGTTCTCCTAGAGAACTTAGCATACAACTTCTGTTCTCTAAGTATTTAAAGGACCATCCTTAAGTGTTTCTCATGTTCTGCCTCAGTATGAGAGTAGACTAGGATGTCATTAATAAAAACAATCACAAAGGTATCAAGATATGGTTTGAACACTCGGTTTATTATATCTATGAATGTAGCTGGGGCATATGTAAGACCAAAGGACATGACTAAGAACTCATAATATTCATATCTGGTATTGAAGGCTGTATTGGAGATATCCTCCATCTTGATCCTAAACTGATGATACCCAGATCTCAAATCAATATTAGAAAAGCACAATGCATCCTATAGCTGGTCAAATGAATCATCCATGTGAGGTAAAGGATACTTATACTTGATGGTTACGTTGTTCAATTCCCCCTAATCAATAGACATGCACATAAAACCATCTTTCTTTTCCACAACCAACAATGGTGCACCCCAGGATGAAACACTAGGTCATATGCAACCTTTGTCAAGCAACTCATGAATCAACTTCTTCAACTCCCTTGATTCTAAAAGAGCCATACAATACAAAAGAATAGAAATAGGGGGGGACCAAGGACTAAATCATTACTAAACTTGATCTCCCTCATAGGATGTAACCTAGGTAGATCTTCTTGGAATACATCACGAAATTCCCTCACCACAGAAACATTATCAAGTGATAACTTCCCTGCACTAGTATCAGGCACGGTGGAAATGAAACCCAAACAATTCTTGTTATTCAACTGTCGGGGCTTTATAAAAGATATAAGGTTGCCCCTGTGATTCACCTTGACACCATTCCACGTCATTTTAGGCCCTCTGGGAGCCCAATAGTCATATTTTTGGTATAAAAGTTCATATCTGCATGATAAGATGCCAACCAATCCATACCAACAATGATGTCAAAATCTACCATCTCTAATATCATAAAATCAACTATCATGTATACTCTCTTAATAGAAATCACGTTATCACGATAAACTCTGTATACTCTAATAAACTCCCCCATTGGGATTGAGACATCAAAAGGAACATTAAGTATGATAAGTTCTCTACCCAAGCATAAAGCAAAGTACGGCGATACATATGAATAAGTAGAACCCAAATCTATTAGTGAAAATGCATCATGAGCACATACAAAGAGTATACCAATAACGATTGCATTGGATGCATCTGCATCCTGTCAAACCATACCAAACACACAAAGAGGTCCCTTTGTATGTGTGCTCCATGAGTAGCCTGAGTAGTAGTCCTAGCGGGTTGAGTTGGGGCTTGAATGGTAGCTAAAGAATCGTGTGGCTTAGCTGAAATTTGACCTGAAATACCACCCCTCAGCCAATGTCTAGCAAAATTCCCCAATTCACCACAAGTGTAACACTCTTTTCCCCTATTCTTTTTGCACTGGCCATAATAAGCTCTGCCACAAATCCTATAAGCGGGGATCCCAATCTGTGATAAATCACCATACCTCTGATGTTGCTGATGCTACCCTGATGGAGTGGTGGAACACTGAAAGGTGAAAATAAAGCTAACTTGGTTGGTCTAGAAGGACCTTGACCATGACCTCTCCTAATCCCAGATGGAGCACTGCTAGTGGGTGCCCAAGCGACCCATATCCCTATCCCGCACTTCATTTGCCTTAGCCTTTATATCCTCTATTCGTGTGGCACTATCAAGAATTTAAACAAATGAACTATGGCGACTCTCACCTATCAGTCATACTTTAATACAGTATCACAACTTATCAACAAACCATATCCCTATTAGTAGGGACCAAATGAGGTGCATAACGACCCACATCATTGAATCTAGCATCATACTCTGCCACGGTCATGGCTCCTTATTTCAAGTGCTCAAACTGGCACCGCCTCTCCTAATGCTAACTTTGGGGAATGAACTTCTTCATGAACAAGGCCACAAACTCGCTCCAAGTAAGCAGTGCAGATCCAGCCAGTCTACCCTTCTGATAAGAAACCCACCAAGACTCAAGTACGCCATAAAATTAAAAGGTAGTAAAGGCTACCCCATGTGTGTCTATAATGCCCATAGTAAGAAGGATTTTCTCACAGTTCTCTATGAATTTCTAAGACAAAGTAGCAGCTAGAGTGTTATCAAACTTTGAAGGAAAAAACTTTATAAAAGACTCTATCTTCCTCATGCTATCATTACCAGTAGTAACAGAAGGTCCCGCTCCACCCAACGATATCACAAGCTAGGGAGCCATAGTCAGTATAGGAATCACAGTCTCAGCATCTAGGATAGGATGCTCACCAACAGGAACAACCACAAGAATTTAAGCACCAATAGTAGCACGCCCCTCTGTAACAGCTAGTGGCGCTGACACCTCAATTGGTCGAGGAGAATAAGACTCTAGGACACTCAAAAGTCTCACTACCACATCCACGGGAAGAGTAATGGTAGGACCAGGGATTGTAGCGTGCATGGGGTCATCTTGCGCCTCAAGTACCACGGGTTATGCTTCTCTAGCTTGTCCAACAATCGGGGGCTAGCTCTTGTATCCCTAGAATTTAGGGTCATGGGCAGAGTAGTCTGTTCACTGTCCAGACCTCTAGGCCTACCACGTGCCTTTGGCATCACCTGCACTAGCGGTGCCTCTCCTAGTCCTCTACGGGATGATCGCGTCCTCACCATCTGTGGTAAAACCATTCAAGGATTAGGACCTAACTCAAACCCTATTGCACGAGATAAGAATGAACACATATTCATAAACAAGACTTTACTAGAACCCTGCTCCTTGACTTACAGGACTATCAAGCCTAAGCTTTGATACCAAGTTTTTCATAGAAGTACAATAGTTGTGATTGGCACTTAGCAAGCAACTAGCCAAGCTAGGTGAACCAAAAATTCATCTTAATCAATACCAAATATCAATAAAAGTTCCTCTAGAGTTTTCCCTATTACAAGAGAATCCCAAAAATCCTGGTAATCAACAAAGCGATGAACTAACTAAACAGAATATCCACCACTAATAAAAACAACCCAAAGATGACTCCAAGCCAAAATGACCCCAAACTATCACAATCCACCTCCCACAAATTAGTCAAGGAGCTCTAATACAAATTCAAATACAAAATTCAAGGGAAACAACTCAATATAACCAAAAGAAAAAAGACCAATAAGGAAAAGGGACCACCATGATTAGAATACGGTTGGCTCACCTCAACTGTAAATAGTAAGTGCCTCAAACAAGATCAAAGAGGAACCATTGTGGTAGTAGAGCTAGGATATGTATAAAAAGAAATAACAAGTGTGAGCACAAATGCCAAGAATATCATCCATCCTCCCCATCACCATAACCTTTAAAGAAAGTCTTAAAAAACAATGCATAAAACAACCAATGGTATACAAATATAATCTTAAATATTGTACTGAAGCAATAGGTAAGACATGTTATAGAAAAATAAAGATCAACCACACCATATCAAACTATTGGTCCTTGAGAGTCAAGTTCCCCAGACCAAAATACTGATCAACCACACCATGTTAAACCATAAGACCTCGGGAGTCGAATTCCCAAGACCAATCATCTTGAACCATAGGCCCTCGAGAGTCTAATTCCCTATACCAATTATCCTAAATCATAGGCCCTCGAGAGTCAAGTTCCTTATACTAATCATCCCGAACTATAGGCCTTGGTGAATTCCAATGATCTATTAGGCCGATTCATATAGACCTTGGCAATTTTTGGGGGTCCGATTAGACCAAATGCTGAAAAAAATTAGATTTGTTTCATAGAAGAAACAACAATCACAAGATTCATTATAAAATAGTAGACATGACCTAGCACGTGCTCGCCCCCTGACGTTTAAGGTGTTTGAAAATCAAATAATGAAATTTCTAAATTATGACGTCCAAAAAGCAAGTATTCAAGAAGTTTAACTGGTCTCACTTGCCTTATAACCGGTACGAAAAACCTCTCTTAAAACTCCAAAGCACTTCTCAACAACCTCCAATAGCCTCAATCTATTCAAAAACACCAATAGTGGATCCAAATTAGTCTAGGGAAGCTAAACTTGTAATTAGGACATTCCGACTTAAATTCAATTCTTGGTCAACTCAAACCCGCTCCTTGGGTCAATGATACGAAATCCAAAATTGATTGCATGAACGCATTACCCATAAGATGTAGAGCTCAAATTTATAATCAAGTTTCAACCTTGATGTCAATTAAATGGTCAAATCTAAATTCCCCTAAATTTCAAGTTTAGAAATAAGCCTCAATTCTAGATCTCAATTTCCTAAATGACCTTAGATAGGAAGCTGTGGAGGCACGGATTAGGGTAGAAGGTTAGTAGGTAGAAATGCATCATACTAGTAGGTAGGAGTGCAGTACCTTGTTGCCCTATTTAGTAGTTGTAGGACTACTCTTCTAGTTTCTTGTTCTTCGGCTTCTGATACTATCTAGTGTTTCATGTAGTTCGATTGTAATATAGTTCTGCGATTATCTATTATTTTTGTTTATTGTCTATATCTCTTGTACTTTTATTACGCCTTTTTTTGGTTATTTTTTGTATAGAGTCAGGGATCTATCAGAAACAACCTTTTTACTTCACCTCTGAGGTAAAAGTATGATTTGCGTACATTCTACCCTCCCCAAACCCTACTTTGTGGGAATACACTGGGTATGTCGTTATTGTAGATCACAATTCATGAATTAGTTAAGGTAAAAACATATCCCAATATCACAACCTACACCTGATATTCCATACATATCCAATATATTAATGCTAATTTTTTTAAAATAATTATTATAATAGGTATATAAAAATGAATTTAATCTCTGTTTCATAATCACATGAAGGCCGACAAGGGCTCAAGTTAGAACAAAATAATAGGTTGAAAAATCATTTCTCCAAAATATACAAGTTCATGAATATCATATAATTATGATGTCTCGAATCATTACCTCATTAATTTTCTAAATAAGTGCATATTAATTTGATTACTCCATGTAAAAGAGTGAAAAATGCTAATTATTTCTTCCAAATCAATTCAAGAAGCATAGATACAGTTAAGGAATTGATCATTATATCTGATCTATATATTTGATTCCAAGAGTCTTGAACTTTTCTTAACTCAACCCTTACCGCTGCTAAACCCCACGAAAGACCCAAATAATCCCCCTTTTTTTCTTTTTTCTTTTTTCTTTTTAAAAAAATCCAACACAATCTTTACAAATAGGTTCAGTAACTACAATTCGTAATGGGATTCTTCCATGAGATTCACTAATAAAAGATGGGCTTGGCCCACTTGAATTTTCATTAACCATATAACAAGCTCATAAATTGTATAACTATATTTCATAATCACCCGTCTTGATCTGAAACCTGTTAAAATTAGTAAACTAAAATTAAAGGCATAATTCTAAGTTCGCTTAAATGAAACATTAGATCAGGTTATTATATTCTCCCCCACTTATAAAACGTTTGTCCTCGAACGAAGTAAGAAAGTGTACCTGATGTCTCAAATAACTATGGGTACCTACCCGACATATCTGACTCGGTCTCTCAAGTCGCCTCCTCATGAGGATGGTTCCTCCACAACACTTTAACCAAAGAAAGCTCTTTCGATCTTAATTTGTGAACCTGTTTGTCCAAAATTGCTATTGGAGTCTCCTTATAAGATATTTTTTTATCCAACTCAACTATATGATCGATATGACATGGCTATCATCCCAAACATACCTTCTAATAATAGACACATGAAAAATCGAATGAATCATCATGCTAGGAGGCCAAGCAAGCCTTATAAGCAACTGCGTCAATCCGCTCTAAGATCTCATAAGGTTCGATATACCTCAGGCTCAACTTTCCTTTCTTCCCGAACCTTATCACACCTCTCATAAGCAATACTTTGAGAAATACATGCTCACCCACGATTAACTCTAGATCATGCCTCCACACATCAATTTAAGTTTTATGCCTACTCTGTGTTATCTGAAGCCGATTTCAAACAATCCTGACCTTGTCTAGGTTTTGTTGTACCAACTCTGGGCCTAATATTTTCACTTCACCTGGTTTGAACCAACCAACTGGAGAACGACACCCATGACTATATAAAGCCTCGAATGGTGTCATCTAGATACTGGATTGGTAACTCCAACATCATCTTTGATTGGCATCTACAACCACCACTGCTAGCTATCACCTTCACCAACCACCAAATAATTTTAAAAAAATATTTATAGATATGTGGTATTAGATTGATTTAGTATTTTATTGAATTTTATATTTATTAATTTTAAAATAAAGACAAATTTTATATATAAAAAGTCTTAGAAAAATAAAAGTCTTAATTATTTAGTATTCAAATCTTAATATAATATTTTATTAATTCAGACGTGTTTTCATATTCAGACGTTTAAATCTTAATGCACATCTTAATAATTTAAATGTATATTCAGATTCAGACATCTTTAATCTTAATAAAAACAAAACTCACTGTGTTGATACTAAAAAAAGAACATTTATAACAGATCTTAAAAACCAAATTCCTAATATTTCTTCGTACTTGAAATGAAATTATTACTCAAGTTTAAGATTTTATTTTCTTTAAATTACAAAAATCATTAGTTAAAATATATAAGTTGTTGGTTTCCTGCGAAATCATCTCTTGCCATGCAGAAAATTATATGGGGTGTCCTTCAAAGTGAGTGGTCTTCATTGTTTGTCCCCCATAAGAAAAGTCTTTAAAGACTAGCATTCTTTCTTTTTTATATATAGATCAAATACATTTTTTTCCCCTCTACACCACAACTCTCCATGTTCATTTGTCTCTTAACTTCTTCTTTTTTTTCATTTTTCCTTTTTTTTCTTTTATTTTTTTTCTTCTTTCTTTTTTTTCGTTTTTTCTCAAACTTTTTTTTTTCTCTTCTCTTTTTCTTTTTTCTCATTTCTTTTTTTTCTTTTTTTTTCTTTTTTCCATATCTTTAATTTTTTTCCTTTTCTCTTTTTTTTTCTTCTCATTTTTCTTTTTTCTTAACTTCTATTATTTTTTTTAATGAACAGAAAGTTAGATAATCCGCAAAGAGGATCTTTTTTCTTCGACATCGAAGTAAGCTTAAGGGCGTGTCAACTCTTGCCCATGTGGCGCAACTTGTTATTTGGAAGTCCTTCGGCTAAGTCTTACCTCTAAGGCAAGAGTTATAGAACATCTCATAAATCAAGACATAATGTGGTAGTGTCAACTCTTGCCCATGAGGCGTAACTTGTTGTTTGGAAGTCCTTGGGCTAAGTCTTGCCTCTAAGGAAAGAGTTATAGAACGTCTCATCAATCTAGACACAATGTAGTAGTGTCAAATCTTTCCCATGGGGCGTAACTTGTTGTTTGAAAGTCCTTAGGCTAAGTATTACCTCTAAGGCAAGAGCTATAAAATATCTCATAAATAAAGACACAATGTGGTAGTGTTAACTCTCGCCCATGGGGAATAACTTGTTGTTTGGAAATTCTTGAGCTAATTCTTGCCTCTAAGGCAAGAGTTATAGAACATCCCATAAATCAAGACAAAATGTGTGTAATGACCCTTCCGGTCATTTATGAGTTTTTGCCTTTCTTGTACCGTTAGAGCTTGTTTGTAGTGGGCCCAAGTCATTTAAGGCTTGTCAGAACTGGTAGTTTGGTTCCCGAGCCGTTTGTTTGGTCTTTATGGTCATATGATAAGTTTTGAAGTCAAACAAGTCGGCAAAAGTTATCGTAAGAGTCTTTAATAAATTTTCTAAACTTGGGTCAAATGTCTTAGAGCATTTCTCTCAATATATAAAGAGTTAGAAGTCCTCTAACCTACCAAATTAAAGGTATACGAGTCTAGTTTCCAATGCACAGAACCTCATGTCCAACCGATATCGGAGTAAAAAGTTATGATTGTTTTACCGCGGACTGTCTGGCAGAAACCGGGTCGCGAACCGGACGCTTCGTTCAGGGATTTTCTTCCATAGCAGCACCCTTGACTATGCTGACTAGGAAGGATGTCCCATTTCAGTGGTCGGATCAGTGCGAGGATAGCTTTCAGAGGCTTAAGGCCTTATTGACTTCAGCTCCAGTTTTGACTTTGCCGATTGAGGGTTAGGGCTTCTCCGTGTATTGTGATGCTTCCGGGGTTGGTCTTGGTTGTGTGTTGATGCAGCAGGGTCGAGTAATAGCATATGCGTCAAGGCAGCTGAAGGTTCACGAGCGCAACTACCCCACTCATGACTTAGAGTTGGGGGCGGTAGTTTTCGCGCTCAAGATTTGGAGGCATTACCTATATGGAGTTCACTGTGAGATCTTCACTGATCACCGTAGTCTTCAGTATATCACGAGTCAGCGAGAGTTGAACTCGAGGCAGAGGAGATGGGTCGAGTTACTAGAGGACTATGACTTCACTATTCTGTATCATCCGGGCAAGGCAAACGTGGTAGCGGATGCCTTGAGCAGGAAGGCAGTGAGTTTGGGTAGCCTAGCTTCTCTTTCATTTTCGGAGCGACCGTTGGCCTTGGACATCCATCCTTTGGTTAACCGTTTGGTTAGCTTGACTTGTCGGATCCTAGCAGAGGCCTCGCCAGTGTTGAGGTTCGTTCTACTTTGATTGATCAGATTCAGAGCCGTCAGTTTGAGGATCAGCAGTTGTGTGACCTTCGTGATCAGGTTGTTCGGGGTGAGATCAGTCGGGCTACTCTAGATTTAGATGGGGTTCTGAGGTTTTATAACTGCCTTTGTGTTCCGAGGATTAGTGATTTGATTCAGTTGATACTTCACGAGGCACATTGTACTAGATACTCCATTCACCCTGGCACAACAAAGATGTATAGAGACTTGAGACAGCTTTACCGGTGGAGTGGTATGAAGCGGAATATAGCAGAGTTCGTATCTCGTTGCTTGAACAGTTAGAAGGTTAAGTTTGAGCACATGAGACCTGGTGGTTTGATGCAGCGACTTCCCATTCCTGAGTGGAAGTGGGAAGGGATTACTATGGACTTCATTGTTGGTTTGCCTCGTACTTCTCGTGGGTTTTATTCCATATGGGTGATTGTTGATAGGCTGAATAAGTCAGCACATTTCTTCTGGTTCAGACTTCTTATGGTGCAGAGAGGTTAGCTCAGATCTACCTTCGTGAGATTGTTCAGTTGCATGGGGTCCCAGCTTCTATCATTTCAGACCGCGGCACTCAGTTCACAACTTAGTTCTGGAGGGCTATTCAGCGAGATTTGGGTACAGAGGTTCAGCTTAGTACTGATTTCCACCCTCAGACAGATGGCCAGTTCGAGAGGACCATTCAGGTCCTGGAGGACATGCTTCGGGCCTGTGTTCTTGACTTTGGAGGTTCGTAGGATCAGTTTGTGCCTTTGGCTGAGTTTGCTTATAATAATAGTTTCCATTCGAGCATTAACATGACACCTTTTGAGGCCTTGTATGGTAGGCGTTGCAGATCACCGATTGGTTGGTTTGATGGTTTTGAGTCTAAGCCACAAAGTACAGATTTGCTTCGATATTCCTTAGTCCGAGTCCGAGTGATTCAGGATAGACTTCGGGGAGCCCAGAGTAGGCAGAAGAGCTACGTTGATGGTAGACTTCGTGCCTTAGAGTTCAGTGTTGGTGATTCGGTATTTCTCCGTGTATCACCCATGAAGGGTGTGATGAGATTTGATAGGCAGGGCAAGCTTAGCCCCAGGTACATTGGGCCATTCGATATTCTCTAGAGGGTTGGTAGTGTTTCCTATCAGTTAGCTTTGCCTCCGATGTTTTCATCTATACACCCGATTTTCCATGTATCGATGTTGCGGCGGTATGTTCCAGATGAGTCTCATGTGTTACAGTGGGAGACGGTTTAGCTGGATGAGAGTTTAGCCTTTGTTGAGGAGCCGGTAGCTATTTTGGCCATAGATGTCAGGATATTGAGGTCTCGAGAGATCTTAGTTGTCAAGGTTCAGTGGAGGCACCATCTAGTTGAGGAGGCTACCTGGGAGACCGAGAGAGATATGCGGGCTCAGTATCCGCAGTTTTTCGAGCCTTCAGGTACTTCCTTGTTCTTGACTTTCGAGGACGAAAGTCTTTTTAGTAGTGGATGATGTAATGACCCTTCCGGTCATTTACGAGTTTTTGCCTTTCTTGTACCGTTAGAGCTTGTTTGTAGCGGCCCCAAGTCATTTAAGGTTTGTCAGGACCGTTAGTTTGGTTCCCAGGCCATTTTTTTGGTCTTTATGGTCGTATGATAAGTTTTGAAGTCAAACAAGTCGGCAAAAGTTATTGTAAGAGTCTTTAATAAATTTTCTAAGCTTTAGGTCAAATGTCTTAGAGCTTTTCTCTCAATATATAAAGAGTTAGAAGTCCCCTAACCTACCAAATTTAAGTTCTACGAGTCTAGTTTCCAACGCACAAAACCTCACGTCCAACCGATATCGGAGTAAAAAGTTATGACTGTTTTACCGCGGACTGTCTGGCAGAAACCGGGTTGCGAACCGGTGGCGAACCGGGTCGGGTCAAAATCGATTTAAAGCCTCAACTTCACGTTTTAAAACGCCATAACAGTTCTGAAACAGAGAGAAAACATAAGGGAGGGTTCCAAGAGAGTTCTTGAGTGATCAAGGTGCATTTTTGGTGATTTCTATCGCTAAAGTTTGCCCCCGTGCCTAAAAATGCGATCTCTACGCGTGGCAATCATTTTCCCCTTCGATAAGCCACGTTTGGAGCTGGTTTCAAAAGTTAGGACTTGGTATTTCTTGGTGGTTCTTCAAGCTTTTTGGTTTGCTAAGGTAACCTTCTCGGGGCTCTTTTATGATCGTTTTTATGAAGTTCTACGGACGTTTCGTCAAGTTATGATTCTTTTGGGAAATCTGCCGATTTAAGATTAATTATGAACTATTTATAGGTGAGTATAAGCTGCGTATATATAGTGTTTGTGAAACTTAGGACGTAAGGAACAATTTCCGTGAAGGAACTACGGGCATTCGGACGTTCGTCCGAAGGTATTTTTGTCATTTTGGAGTGGTTCGAGCTTGGACATCGTCGTCCTAGTAGCTTGTCGTGGTACGACAGGTAGGTTATGGTTTAAACTCCCTAGACTTAGCATATATCGGATAAAATTGTACTAGCTGGCATCCTTGGGTTGGATTATTAGGTTGGTACCACAGACCTTGACCGCTTTATTCATGTCCGCCTACTTTTGTTCCTCCGATGCTTGTAGTACTTACCGATATGTTTTATTTACCCTTGTGGTCCTGTGAGGCCTTGTTGACTCTGGAACATAGAAGGTGGGATATTGGGAATGTCCGCGAGTCCCGGGCATAGAATTATCCTTCTAGGCTGGTTATGCTTGCTGAGTAGCTATGGACATGTGCAGGGTCGATAGGTTGATTGTGAGCTTCTGGGCAGCTATTGTGTTTGATCGTACCATTTCCATGCATATAAAGAGGTTTTATCCATGTTTTACTACGATTTTGGCTTCGGGCCTACTGGCACTATTTTCTAAACTTTGCATGGCCCCGGGGGCCCGTTTTTTATGGAAATGAATTAGAAATGGTTTGATTTACCTTGTGAATAATCTTGGGGTAAAAGAAGGTTAAATTATGATTTCTATCACCAGTTTTACTATTAATGCTAGACTCGGCAGGGCCGGGGTGCTAGTTGAGTTTCTTATTAAATTGGGATGGTTTTTAGCCTCGGTCGAACCGAGCACCTGAGATGACTTTCTACTGCTTAGACCCGGTTATGTTCGGGCACCCTTGGAGGGATTTTTGAGATATTTTCCCACTAGTTTAGTCCTGGACAGGGTCTGGGCATGCATATTCGAGACTGGGTCTCTATCTTAAACCCGGACTTGCTTCCGGATGACATGTCTTGATACTAAGTTTTAGTATGGGGTCTGGGACCTCCATGGACCTTGCCATCCGGGCCTGGGGCTTCGGGCTGCGTGTGCCGGAGGAAGGGTATACGGCGGAGTAGAGGTATACGGGCAGTTACCTTCCATGGAACCTACCTGCTGGGCCGGATCAGCACCGGAGGAGGTACATACTGAGATACCATTTCACTTGAGATCTTCATGCATCATATCATTCATTGTTTGAGGCTCCACCCTTATTTGTTGTTTGTTGATTGTACGCTCCGGTAGTATGGGATGCCGGAGGGTTTGTTTTCACTTGTTTGTGTTCCTCGGTTGTATGGGCGCCCAGGGGACTGTAGGTAGACTCTTGTTATTTACTTACCAAATTGTTCCCTGTTACGGTTAAGTATGAAATTGGTTACTGCTAGGCTGTTAGTTTCTGGATTTGAGATTGATATGATTAGTTGAGTTTGATTCCTGTCTCTGAGCATGCCTATCATTACTCTTTCCCTCTTTCTCTTACACTTGAGGTTACCGGTATACCGTCCATTTCATAAACTTATTATGTATACACTATTATTGCAAGGACCTCAGGTGCGTTGTTTCTTACTTTCACCTATGCCTATGGTGTATATATTCTGCTTGCTGTCCTCACATGTGGTTCTGTTGACTTCCCTCTAGGCTTGTTCCTGTGTACCTTTTGTTGATTTCTGGGACTACTTGCTTCTATTCTGTCTGTTACTACGCTTTTATCTTATATGTGCCCAGTCGGCCTATGATACCTACTGGGTACCTTATGTTTCGCATTTGGTGCTCACCCTACCCCCTGCATCTTTTGGTGCAGATCTTAGCGTGGGCCATCGTCGTTAGATCGCTGTGATTCGTGCTTGGAGATCTGTTGGGGACTAATTCAGACTGAGGGTGAGCTCTTGGCGATCGGAGCTTAGCTTTAGTTTATCTTTTGCTTTATGTACTCTATTACCATTCAGAGACATCTGTATATATTATTTTGGATCGTTTGCACTCCATGTATGTAGTTCTGGCTCTATACTATGATACCGGGTTTTTGGGGTTGGTTTAGCTTCCGCATATGTGTATATATATATTCCTGTTATCTATTCTCTTTATCTTGTTCCCTTACTTTTGCTTAATAAATTGTTCTTCCGCTTATTTGTCAGATAGTAGCCCATTACTAACTGTTCCGGGCTACGGTGATTGGTTCTCCTACCAGGGGGTTGTAGGTGCCATCATGGCCGAGAAATCGGGTCCTGACAATGTGGTAGTATCAACTCTTGCCCATGGGGCGTAACTTGTTGTTTGAAAGTCCTTGGACTAAGTCTTGCATCTAAGGCAAGAGTTATAAAATATCTCATAAATCAAGACACAGTGTGGTAGTGTCAACTCTTGCCCATGGGGCATAACTTGTTGTTTGGAAATCCTTGAGCTAAGTCTTGCCTCTAAGGTAAGAGTTATAGGATATCTCATAAATTAACACATAATGAAGTAGTGTGAACTCTTGCCCATGGGGCGTAACTTATTTTTTGGGGAGGTCTTTGGCTAAGTCTTGCCTCTAAGGCAAGCGTTATAGAGCATTTCATAAATCAAGACACAATGTGATAGTGTCAATTCTTGCCCATGGAGCGTAATTTGTTATTTGAAAGTCCTTGGACTAAGTCTTGCCTACAACAAGAGTTATAAAATATCTAATAAGAAAAAAATAAAGGTTGAGAAAAATGACAAAAAAAAAAAGTTAAAAAAAGAGAAAATAAAAATTAAAAATTAAAGAAAATAAAAAAGAGATAAATACGAAAATAGAAATTAAGAGGAGAAAAGAAAAAAATAAAGGTTGAGAAAAAAAAACAAAGAAAAAAAAGACAAAACAAAAAATAAAAGAAAAAAAAAGGATGAGAAAAAAGAAAAAAAAGAAAGAAAAAAGAAAATTCAAATAAAAAAAAAGTTGAAAGGAGAAAAGGAAAAAAAATAAGGTTGAGAAAAAAGGAAAAAAAAATAGAAAAGAGAGAAATAAAAATAGATGTTGAGAGACAAATGAGTATGGAGAGTTGTTTAAAAATATTTGAGGTATAGAGAGGCAAACATGTAATTGTTCTATACATAAAAAAGGAGGAAGGACTAGTTTTTGTAAGATTTTTCTTATGACGGACAAAATAACAAGCAGGAAATTACATGGCGTGTCACTCAAAGTAAGTGGTCTCATTTTTTGTCCCACAAGAAAAAAGTTTTTAGAGACTAGCCTTCTTTCTTTTTTATGTATAAAACAAATACATTTTTGTGCCCTCTACACACAACTCTCCATATTCATTTGTCTCTCAACTTTTTTGTTTTCTTATTTTTCTTTTCTTTTTTGTTTTTTCTTTTTTTTCCTTTTTTCTAAAACTTTATGTTTCTTTTTTTTTTCTCATTTTCTTTTTTCTCAAACCTTTTTTTTTTTTTTCTCTTTTTTCTTTTTTCTCAATTTTTATTTTTTTCTTTTTTTTCCCATGGGACGTAACGTTTTTTTTTTTGGAGGTATTTGGGCTAAGTCTTGCCTCTAAGGCAAGCGTTATAGAGCATCTCATAAATTAAAACACAATGTGATGGTGTCAACTTTTGCTCATGGAGCGTAACTTGTTGTTTTAAAGTCCTTGGGCTAAGTCTTGTCTCTTAAAGCAAGAGTTATAGAATATATCATAAATCAAGACATAAAGTGATAGTGTCAACTCTTGCCCATGGAGCATAACTTGTTGTTTGAAAATCCTTGAGCTAAGTCTTGCCTCTAAAGTAAGAGTTATAGAGTATTTCATAAATTAAGACACAATGAAGTAGTGTGAGCTCTTTCCCATGAGGCGTAACTTATTTTTTTGAGAGGTCATTGGGCTAAGTTTTGTCTCTAAGATAAGCATTATAGAGCTTCTCATAAATCAAAACCCAATGTGATACTGTCAACTTTTGTCCATGGGATATAATTTATTTTTTGGAAGTCCTTGGGCTAAGTCTTGCCTCTAAAATAAGAGTTATAGTACATCTCATTAAAAAAAAAAAAAAAATTAAAGGTTGAGAAAAATTATCGAAAAAAATAAAATAAAAATCAAAAATCAAAAATCAAAGAAAATAAAAAAGAGGAAAATAAAAAAATAGGAGTTGAGAGGAGAAAAGAAAATAAATAAAGATTGAGAAAAAAAGGAAAAAACGAAAAAGAAAAAATAAAATAAAAATCAAGGTTGAGAAAAATGAAAAAAGAAAAAAGAAAAAAAAGAGGAAAAAAAAAGTTGAGAGGAAAAAAGGAAAAAATAAAGGTTGAAAAAAAGAAGATAAATAAGGGTTGGGGAAAAAAAAAAGAAAAAGAAATAAAAATAAAAGTTTATTTTTGGTAATAATAAAAAAATAGAAGTTGAGAGACAAATGAGCATGTAGAGTTGTTTAAAATTATTTGAGGTATAGAGGGACAAAAAGATAGTTATTTTATACATAAAAAAAAGGAAGACTAGTTTTGTAAGATTTTTCTTATGGGGGATAAAATAGCAAGACCAACTCCTATGAGGGCCATTTATATAGTTCACCCCAATAACAAGACCAGCTCCTATGAGGACCATTTATGTACTTTACCCCTGCCATATGTGTTGCCCAAAATAATTAAAAAAATAACTTGATTTAAACTTCTGATAATTCAATGTGGGGAAACTCTGGAATGTGGCACAACTCACAAGTCCACAAAGTCTTAAGCTTGTCAGCGAATTTCATTTTTTAAACATTCGAACAATAATTTGTTCCAATTGAACACTTAAATACATAATAAAGTGTTCTTATTAAACACATCCGATTCAACATTTTAGAAAAGCTTATTCACGTGTTCCATTACTTCAACTTCACTGCAGATTTTGGCAGACACATATTTTTCCAGGATACTAGTGCTATTTTTGTTATCTGGCTAGCACCTGACCAGATGTTACTTATGCAAAATGCCGCAACAGTTTTCATCACCTTCACTGGAAGCATAAAAAGTTGTAAACAATAGGTCTGGATGCCAAAAAATTACTGATCTCTACTAATTGTATTCTTTCTAGATAAGATAATTTCTTGGCTGTCAAAGATATGATCCTGGCTGCAATCTTGGTAAGGAAGGGGTGCCATTGCAAAAGAGTCCGCTTCTTAGTGGACAACGTTAGTCATTTCTTATATGTTTGATTAGAGGTGTCAAATGGGCCGGTTGGGTTGAAATTGGAGAGATTAAAATGGATTGAATTATAATTGGGTTGGGTCATGATCCGCCCAAATTTACTTTGAGTTGAATTGGATTGTGTTAAATTGGGCTAAAAATTGAGTTGGGTCATAACCCGCCCAATTTGACCCGTTTAATCTAATCAATACTACTACTTATATTAACATACCCGTGATTTAAAACGTTCATAAGCTGTTAGACAAATAAAAAAAGGATCCTTTACTAAACAAGTGCCTCGAAAAAGTACAACCCGCGAAAATTTCTATCCAAGTAATTTGGATTTGCACATACAGCATATTCAGCCACTAATTTTGAAGGCCAAGGCCGACCAGTGGGATATTTCTAAAAGCGTACCTTTTGAAATTTTTCAGTAATGGGCCCACATTTCACTTTCATTGCTGTAATTTTTCTTGTTCATTTTCCACAAAGCACATGGTCATGTCTCAGATTTCCATGTTATCATTTATATATATGTACATATCATCAACATTTGTCAACATAATATCTACAATTCTGCAACCAAAATCAAAATTAACGGCTTCAGTTACATCAACTTGATATTTGTTCTCAGTTTTATCTCTACTGCTTCAGTCTCTGTATTTCTTTCTCCAGCTTTCTCCCAATATCTTCTATACAGTGAAGATGGTTGATTCCGCCTTTGTGTCATTTGCAGTTGAAAAACTGGGGAATTTCCTAATACAGGAAGTTTCCCTGCGTTTAAGTCTTAGAGAAAATGTGCAGTGGCTGCGAAATGAGCTGCTCTTCATGCAGTCTTTCCTCAAAGATGCAGAAGAAAAGCAAGTTGGGGATCAAAGAGTTCAACAATGGGTGTTTGAAATCAACTCTGTTTCTAATGACGCTGTCGCTATACTCGAGACTTACTCCATGGCAGGACATCAAGGCAATGCTGATGGATTTGCTAATCGTCTTAAGGCTTGCGCTTGCATCTGTAGGAAGGAGACCAAACTCTACAATGTCAGCAAGGAGATCCAATCTCTCAAGCAACGAGTCATGGATATCTCTCGCAAACGAGAGACTTATGGTATTACAGACATCAATAATGCAGGAGAAGGGCCAAGTAATTGGCCAAATGATCGGTCTGACATGGTTAGAACACTGAGGAGAACTACCTCCTATGTAGATGATCAGGATCAGATTTTTGTTGGCTTTCAGGATATTGTAGAAAGATTGCTAGCTGAACTTCTCAAAGCGGAGCCTCGTCGAAGAACCATCTCCATTTATGGTATGGGAGGATTAGGCAAGACCACTCTTGCGAGAAACCTCTACATCAATCCTAATATAGTGTCTACTTTCCAAATACGCACTTGGATATGTGTTTCTCAAGAGTACAACACAATGGATCTCTTTAGGAGTATCATAAAATCAATCCAAGGTCGCACAACGGAAAATTTAGATTTGTTGGATAAGATGGCTGAGCCAGATCTAGAAAGTTACCTTCGTGATCTATTAAAAGAACACAAATACCTTGTCGTGGTTGATGATGTATGGCAGAGAGAAGCATGGGAAAGTTTGAAAAGAGCATTCCCAGATAGCAAGAATGGAAGCAGAGTGATTATTACCACACGCAAGGAGGATGTTGCTGAAAGAGCAGACGACAGAGGTTTTGTCCATAGGCTTCGTTTCCTAAGCCAAGTAGAAAGTTGGGATCTCTTCTGTAACAAACTACCTGATGTTCGGGCAATGAACCCAGCAACGGAAAAGCTAGCTAGAGATATGGTGGACAAGTGTGGAGGCTTACCTCTTGCAGTTATGATATTAAGCGGGCTGCTTTTGCACAAAAGGGGACTAGAAGAATGGAAAAAAGTGAAGGCACACCTTTGGCGGCATATGAAAGATGACTCTATCGAAATCTCGTACATACTATCATTGAGCTATAATGATTTGCCAACTGTGCTCAAGCAGTGTTTTCTTTACTTTGGTATTTTTCCAGAAGATCGGGTGATCTATGCTGAAAACATAATGTGGTTGTGGATGGCTGAGGGTTTCATACCAAGAGGAGAAGAAAGAATGGAGGATGTCGCTGCAGGCTTCTTGAATGAGCTGATAAGACGAAGCTTGATTCAAGTGGTAAGTACATTTTGGGAAAAAGTTTATGAATGTAGGATTCATGATCTACTTCGGGATCTTGCCGTACAAAAGGCATTGGAGGTAAACTTTTTTGATATTTATGATCCACGAAAGCACTCCATATCCTCCTTATGTCTCAGACATGCCATTCATGATCAAGGACAAAGGTACCTCTCACTTGATCTTTCTAACTTGAACTTAAGGTCAATTATGTTTTTTGATCGAGATTTTTGTAAGCTGGATCTTATAAACTTCCGTATTGATTTCCAACATATATATGTGTTGCACTTGGAGATTCGTTCTGGAACTACATCTATACTACCTGATGCTGTAGGAAGTTTGTACCACCTCAAGTTCTTAAGATTGAGAGGTATCCATGATCTTCCCTCCGCCATTGGCAACCTCAAGAGTTTACAGACACTTCATGTCAATGACTACAGACACTTTTGCCAACTACCCCCCGAGACAGCTGACCTAATAAATCTAAGACATTTAGTTGCTTGGTATTTAAAACCTCTTAAAAATATAAATAAACTCACGAGTCTTCAAGTTCTTAAAGGCATTCGTTGTGATCAATGGAAAGATGTTGACCCTGTTGATTTAGTCAATCTTCGAGAACTACGCATGCGGTATATTATGAAATCTTACTCTCTGAATAACATTAGCAGCTTGAAAAACCTTAGCACTCTCACATTGTGTTGTAAAAATGATGAATCATTCCCAGCCCTTGAATTTCTTAGTTCTTGTCAAAAGCTCCAGAAATTGTTGTTGGATGGGAGAATAGAGAAAATGCCTCTCTCGGACCAGATTTCAAGTTCCATCACAATGATGGTCCTTCGGTATTCAAAACTCATGGAAGATCCGATGCCTATTCTAGGAACGCTGCCAAACCTAGGAAATCTCGATTTAATAGCAGCTTATGGAGGAAAAGAAATTACCTGCAGCGATAATAGCTTTTGTCAACTGGAGTTCCTTCATCTTGATGATTTTCAGAACCTAGAAAGATGGCATTTAGCCACAAGTGCCATGCCTCAGATGAAAGGTCTAGGTATCCATGACTGTCCAAAGCTAAAGAAGATTCCCAAGAGAATGAAAGACGTGGAGAGGTTGAAGAGAATTCATCTTTGATGGAGCTTTTCAAGCATATATGATGTCCTATTTCGGCTTCTTTCCTAATTGTAGAGGTAATAAATCCCAATCCCCGATAACCATTTCTTTAATTCCTTCTACACCCTCTATCACAGATTTGTTAATAATAGGTATAGCTTTTATACCATGGCATATGTTTTTCTTAACATTATCAACTTACTAAAAAATGTCAACTATAAATAACTGTCTATAAGTAAATAAATTATGGCTGAGATGTTGTCTTGTAAGACCTATGTTGCTCAGACTCTTCAAAAAGGTCAATGGGTGCGTATCGGATTCGCCAAAAGTAGTGTATTTTTGGAGAATCCGACACGGGTGCGGCATCAAAAGTGAAGAGTCCGCGCAACTTAGTGTAAGAGAGAAATCATATTTATACCTAGAAAATGATTTAAGCCTCTCACATGCCTCCAATAGAGTGAGCATACTTTCTATGCCACCTCAGCACCAAAGGGTGTATTGATTACACCTTAAAATAGTTCGGTGGTAAAAAGACCCCCGTAAAAGAAAGGTGTGTCGCTGGAATTTCTGTCATAGTTCAGGGGGTACTTATGCCTTTTCCCTAAATATTTTGTCTTTTATTGAATAATATTTATATATTAAATAGTGTCTTACGATTTGGGTGAAATAGGAGAAGAAGCTATCAGTGGAAAATAAAATGGCAGAAGGGGATATTATTGCCAAGCACTTGAAGATATTCACACTGATGAAGTTGGATTGTAGAAACGTTAATCAGGTTTCTTCCACTTCAGTGTTTTGTTTTGTTTTTTTAGAGTTTAATTTTGTTTTGGCTTTTTTTGAGTGTGGAATTAGTTTGAAGAGAATTGATTTTTGGGATTGTATGTAAAAATGATATTGTGATGTAATTGTTCAACTGTTATCTTGCTTGTCCACATTTAAGACAATAATTTATGTAGATCGTTCCAACATCTGTATGTATTGGGAGTTAGAGAACATCTATTTTGCCGACTCTACTCCTCCGGATGCCATAGGCAACTTGATCTATCTCAATTTTTTTAGGCATTACTGCTTAATCCGATTATCTCCCCAGACTTTTAAGAAACTTTGCAAGTTGGCAAACTCGCAAATCTACAAACACTTCAATACATTCGCTATAATCAAATATCAGTGGAAAATGCTGATCATAATGAATCTTAAAGAATTAGTTGTGGAAGGTATTAGAAAATCTTACTCTCTAAATATCATCGAACTGCTAGTCCGTCTGTATACAGGACTCATGGAGATCCAACTCCTCTTCTGGAAATTTTTTGTAAGCCATGGAACATCAATTTATTAAGTGCTTGAGACGGGAAAGAAATTACCAGCAATCATGACAATCTTGGTCTGTTGAATAATCTGGTTGAGATTTTTTGAGGAAAAAAAGTTACTCCTAAGAATGTTGTGATATTTATGTTTGGTATCACTACCTTAAAATAAGAGTTTAAAATTATTAGATATGTCATATATATGTTAAATGATATTAAAATAGTATATCATACTCTGTTGTCCACATTTTAATGTTTTTCGCTCCTCCTTGCATATCAAAGGAGTTTATTTATCTAACTAGCTTTAATATATTCCCTGCAATGTGATCCAAAAATTTCACGAATCCTTTGAGAATTTATTGTAGTCTCTTATTTTTTTGGTTTTTTTTATTCTATACTGTTGATTCAAATTGAGCTATGTTGATTTTGAAGTTTTGATGATTGACAAATATGACAAACATTATATAAGAACCAGATTCTTAACATGTTTCAAATAAGAAACTGGTAATGATTATGATTGACAAACGACTACTGAAGAACCAGTCCCTTATCATGTCTACGGGGAGAACTGGACTAAAGAAAGCTCTATGAATGAAGTGAAGGAATCAGGTCCTTCGCAGTGGACTAGAGACGACGGATGAACAGTTGATGCAAAGCAGATTTTAAGTCAAGAAGGATTCCTTGAGGAATTTAGTTTATGGCATAAACGCGTATATCAAGAAACAAGAACTCAAGATGGAAACACTACCATATTTGCACATATCAAAAGAAATTTGGAATTAGGAGAAAACGTGTAAAGGTCGAAACATTTATGGAAAGTAAGTCCAATTGGGATTGAATTTCTTGACCAAACTCTCCTGGGATTTGGAGATTGAGGACAAGGAAATTCGACCATCACCTCTCCTATATAAAGCACCACATTGATGCTATTGAAGGCGGATGCTATTCGCACATATCAAGAATTATTCTTAGCAAATAGTTGTCATTGTGAGGAGTGCTTAGAGAGAGTCAAACTGTCAACAATGAAAACCTATTCTTAAGGAAGCTGCTGCCATAGTTCTCTAGTTGTTTGATTGATTCTTTGTTCTTTTCTTCTTTTTTTTATGAAGAGATTGATTCTTTGTTCTTAATATTATAACCTATTTACTTTACTAGAAGTTTTGTAATAGGTGTTTGTTCCTCGAGTTGTAAAGCCTTTCAAAGGTAGAATCTTGAAAGAAGCAGTTGCAACTAGGAAGGATAAGGTACTAAGGAGTTAGTCCCTTTGGTTATAGAGTTGTAACCTAAAATTGCTCGAGTTTTAGTGGAGATCTGAGGCAAAACCTACCCAAGGGTAGGTCGTGGTTTTTTACTCCCTTGAGCAAGGAGTTTTTCATGGTACAATTTCTTGTGTTGATTATATTCCACACTTTTACTGCTTGATTAGTTGACAAATCTAGTTCTTCAGTGCATTAGGTGGCAGCATAAAATAACAATTGGTATAAGAGTAGGTTCTTTCAATTAAGGTTAACACCTTGAAAAAGGTTGAGATGGCTGCACCATCTGGAGTTCACGAGAGTCAAACAACTACAAGGCCACCATACTTCAATGGAAAATACTATGGATGATGGAAGGCTAGGATGCAGGATTTCATTATTGGAAAAGACTTGGAGCTTTGGGACATCATACAGGAGGGTCCAAAGATTCCTATGGCCAAAGACAACAAAGGAAGAGAAACTGGTCCTAAAACAAGGGATCAGTTCATTGACGAAGACATCAAGGCAGTCCAAAAGAATGTCAAAGCCTAAAAGATTCTTATTTGTGGCATTGGACGTGATGGGTATAGTCGAATCTCTTTGTGCAATACTTTAAAGCAAGTATGGGATACATTGCAAATTACACATGAAGGAGCTATCCAAGTCAAGAAGTCAAGGATTGTGTTGCTAAACATGCAATATGAGCTATTCAAGATGAACGAAGGGGAAACCCTTCAAGAGATGTTCAATAGATTCACTGACATCACTAAAGAATTGAACTTTCTTGGAGAAATCATCCCTCGAAACAAGAAGATTGGGAAACTTCTGGATATAAGCCTGAATCTTGAGAAAGCAAGGTCAATGCGATAATGGAGGCCATGGACTTGAAAATCATGACTATGTATGAACTCATAGGAAACTTAAGGACCTACGAGATGAAGAAACTTCAAAACCAAAAGGATGCAGCATAAAGAAGAGATGTGAACCTAGTTCCTAGGGCTACTCAAAATCAAGAAAATCATTGAAGATGAATTGGCACTGCTGACTCGAAGATTTCAACGTATGATCAGGAAAGGTGGATTCCGGAATAAGGGAAGCATCATGTATTTTATGAAGGAAAAAAAAAAGATCACAGTTCAAGTCCAGATGCCAACTAACTCATATTACTCAATTCGTCAAACGAATCCATAAAGCAACACATAGTTTAGAGTTACCCCTATCATAGTCTAATAAATTCAAGTAAAAGGAAATCACAATGCACATTATCTGGACTTTTGGCTACATTTTTGGTAGTGAATAGATGAATTAGACATTAAAACCCAATTAAATATGCCTGAAGACCGACAATTTCCAAGTTCTAACTCAATTGTACTTCATACCCATAGCTTGTGTGGTTTGATTCATACCTCAAATAGGTGAAATCCACGGATTATGCGGACAGGCAGCCTCCTATTCTTGTAATCTTGTTGAGAAATGGAGGTTTCTCAGAAGAAATCTCGTAAACAAGTGCTTCGAGCTCGAAATTCGACCAGGCAATTGTTTCTCCGGTTCAAAGTTATCAACCCCTTCGATCTCGAATTAGTATAAAATTTGGGTCGAATTAGAACTTAAGCTATTACTAACCCCCTCCGTCTAAGAGCCCGTTTGGATAGAATTAAACAAAGTAAGGGTAGCAATCGCAGTTCCGGCACAACCGGATCGGTAGTTACCGGAACCGGGCCATAACCGGCACTACTCAATGGGAAAGCCGACCGGAGCGGGGACTGTACCAGTACCGGACATATCGGTATTTTTTGCCATACCCGTTCCGGACAGGTACGTAGTGGCACCGGACCGGACTGAAATTCCGATATTTTCCCCCTTTTTAAAATAAAAAATTAAATTAAATTAAAACTTAATTATTTATAATTGAAAAAAATTCAAAATATATAACTTATTTGATATTTATTTTTTAAAGTATAACTTAATAAGTTAAACTTTCCTCAAAGTTTAAATTTTAAACTCTTTAAATTTAAATTTAAAATTTTCAAACTATAACTTACTTTCTTAAGTTTGAATTTTTTTAAACTATATCATACTTTCAAACCTTTTTAATTTCAAATTATAATTTAAGTTTAAAACCATTTAAACTATAAGTTTGTTAAAGTTTTGAAAATTGAAATATATAAAAAAGAATTGTATTAAATTGAAGGCAATAATTAGAGAAATTTGAGGTGAATAGCCTATAGTTTATTATTTTTGTTCATAAAAAATTAAATGGTACAATTTGTATTACAAATATTAGAAGAGCACTTAATCTACGCAGTCACCTTCTAGGAAGGATTCTGTTTGAATTAGGTCTCGAATTATCATATTAATATTTGTAAGGTCCAAAATAGTCTTGTCTTAGATTTTCTAACATTTCTAGTATAACATGTTTTGAAAGCGGTTGTAGTGGTTGTTCCTCCAATGTATCCATGCCTGAAAGTGGTTGTAGTGCTTATTCCTCCAATGCATCCATGTCGTCTTCACTATTATTTCTCAAAATAGTATCTATATCATATTCAAATTGGGCAGGTAAATTTGGACGCCTATAATTTCTTCGCTCGGCATTGATCCGATCTCTAAATAATACTGATATCTCCAAGTTATCTGATGTTAATGAATACCTATGCTCTCCAATTTAAAATCTTGTTGCACTAAAAACGCCTTCCGAAGCTACTGAAGATGCTTGAATAGCTAGCACATTTTGAATCACCGGACAAAGTTTTTTAAATGCCTTACCGCGAGTTCTCCACCATTTTAAAAAAGTTGATGATGGCCTTGTGCATCCCTAATACTTTTCGTTCCCTGATTAAGATATTCATCAAAATCATTCTTTTCATTAGAAGTAAGACCAAGATAATTTTCTACCATATCATCAATATTATCTTTAAATCTACGCTTAGAAGTGTCAGATTCTTCATTACGTACTACTTCATTTATTCTACCAAAATTATACAAGTCATACAATTTTCTAGCTTCAATTTTTATGCTATCTTTAACTGTTGTCAAACTATGTACTTCGTCATCTTCAATATCTAAATTTGAATATATATTTTCAACCATTCGTGATGCACCTATTTCATTGTAAGTTGGGTTGAATAAACAAGCAGTTAAATAAATTTGAGAAATAGGAAAAAAATATTTTTAAAAATTTTCAATCATTGCCTTAATGGACTCTTTAAACCTTTCATTATTTTTGAATCTAGAAAATTTATCAAAAATAGCACAAATATTTGATAAAATTGAACAAATAGTTGGATAATAAAGTTCAGATATTTATTTTGTAGCTAAATAAAAAACTTTTGAAAAATCTACAAGATCCTTATGATTTTCCAATCATTTTCAGTAATTCTATAATCCATGCTTATGAGCGTTCCGAACCATTTGTATAGGCATTCTATAATCATAAGCAACTTTAAGCATTTCATATAAAGATTTTCATCTAGTAGCCACTGATTTTAGAATTTTTCTAATGGGAAGATTAAATTTTATAGCCTTCAAATTTCTTACGTCTACTCTTTTTTTGACATTTAAAAATAAAATGACAAGCCATTTCACATTTCATACAACCACTATTATACATTGCTACACCATCTCTTACAATCAAATTATATATGTGTGCAGCACACTTAATATAAAAATCATTATCATAAATAGGACAAAGTATCAATTTAATTTATCAACATCACTTGTATTATTAGAAGCATTATCTAGAGTGACACTTATTGCGATATCTGGCTGTATATTAGTTAATTTAGGACTCGTGTATATGTAATTTAGTCATAGTCTAGCTAAATATCTAATACATAAGTATAGTACAAGTGTCATGTCACGTCCCGAGCCTACACCTTGAACGCGACAGGTGCTTAGAGTCACAAGTGACCCCAAGCTATCACATGGCATGGCATACTACTGAAATATAGACTGAAAAATAATGCGGAAGTTGAAATGTGCTGAGCTCTTTAAAATACTATAACAAAATGAACTTTCATAAACTGAGATACAAAAGCATTTGAAAATTGATACAACTGACTGACTGTCTATCTATGAAGCCTCTATTAACACTGACTACAGTTAACCGGGACATGACCCCCAGCTAAGTTCTTGAAAAGAAAGCTAATTCATATAGAAGATACTGTAAATCCAGGCTATGTCTGTTTCATCTAAATTTAAAGAATTTTAAGAAAATATCTATAAAACTTCATGAAACATCACTTAAACATGTAAGGGAAACATATAGTATCATAAGGAGTTCAATTCTGTAACAATATGCATAGTTGGGTATGAACCTTAGAATCATAATTTATAGAAATCATAATTGAAAACTGATCTTTGGGCATGAGAGTGAAAAAAGATCCTTATTGAATACCCACATACCTGATTACTGACGAGTTTCTAGGGCTGAAACTAGGGGATGAAAACTTGGGGAAGAAATCTGAAGGGAAAACCCTTGAGAGACTTTCTTGCTTGAGCTTCTATGCTCTTGCATGCTTGAAACCCTAGGTATCTTGCCTTAGAGTTTTGAGAGAATGATTCTAGAGATTGATCGATGTTCTTCTGAGGAATAACCGCCTTTGGGTGTTTAAAGTACGTGGGAAAAGACCTGAGGTAAGGAAAGGACCAAACTATCCCCAACTTAAATGTTGAAAAAAGTGCAGAAAAGTCATCGGACGATGCTTCCCATGGGCCATCGGACCCAACTATTGGCTTCACAGGATTCAAATAGGCTCACTGGTTGATTCTCACACCTTACCACCATGGGCCATCGTGGTCACCACGGGCGTCGGGGACGGCCATCAGAACTCCCATGCCCGTCGGCCTGCCCGTCAGATTTTTGACAGCTGATAGCGCTTCACTAAAATGCCCATAACGTTTTACTCCGGACTTGAATTAATGAGAGGTCAATGACGTTGGAAAGAAAATTCAAATACCTTTAATTTGATGGGTACTAGGCCATCTAACTCTCTATATTCTAGGAGAAATGGTCATCTGAAATTGGCCCTAGTTAGAACTTACATGAAACTAAATCAGTAGAAAGGCTTTCAACTTAACTTTGAGCTAGAGGTTCTTTATGACTTTAATTCATATCTAATACACATCCAAAACTTAAGAATTGATCTTAATACTTATATGCATAGTGAATTCATCGGTTCAAATCTAACCATATATGAAGAACGGTTCGGATCTTAGCTTAGAATTTCTGGGGTGTTACAATATCTCCTCCTTTAGATCATTCATCCTCGAATAAAGACTACCTAGGCTGAAGTGGTGGGGAAAGGGATACAATCCCACCGACTGAGTTTTAAAAGTTGGAGTATTGAACTGATATGGTAAATGAATTTATGACTGAAATATGAGCTGAGTTGGGTTCGTGAGGCATGTATGCATACTGAGAGCATAAGAACACCGACAGGATATGAAACTGAATATCCAACATGATGACTGGTCTGTATTGAGAGTAGGGACTTAGCTGAAACTCATAAAGAATGAATTCATTCTTAGAATACAGTAACTAAAAGGAACATAAAACTGAGAGGAGTAACTGTACGAGAAAACTATTCTCTTCTAAACTTAACTCACTAGAATGGACTAAACTGAGCGTAGGGCCTTCTGGCCTTAGGAATGATTACCGATAGGTCTGAACTGATTTGATATGAGGAGTCTACTATCTTTCTATCTGAAGTTACTGGACATAAGGTATGAGCACCCTGGGCAGGGAGTAAAAACAAGACTATTCTTGTCTTAAACAATATTGTTGACAACTTTTAATCTTAAGAACACCCTTTTTAACTACACCAACTTCTCTGGATACCACACTCACTATGCAACTAAATTTCTCATCATCGCACATATAGAAGCTAAGGTCTGATTCTAACTACCTGCTTTCACCATGTTCAAGCCTATCTCGGCTAAATATCTTGTATCTGGAGTTATCTCCCAAGAATGATATTTTTTCTTATCCCATAAATCAACTAACCTTGAACTCTAATCAATGGGTGGCTAGTCGCACAAAGCAAAAGCCCACATATATTTTATCATGACATTTAAGTCTATTACTGTGATCATCTTATGGTATCTTTGTAGCCGACACTACCTGAGACTCATCTCTTCTTCCTTATAATATCTAGAAATTGTAACTGCAAGAACTTCTACAAAGGGACACCAAAAAGAGAAAAACCTAGTTCTTCCCGTCTAGGCTACTACTTAGCTTCCTCTACTAACAATTGTGACAACATAAGCCAAGATCACTGAAGAAATAGAGTGGGAGCATGAGCATGAGCATCACAAATGAAGGAATATTGATCGGTCTTATCTTATACTTAGCGTGATCTAGCCACTCAAGGTGAGGTCTGAAAAGTCAAGTACAAAGGCCTGAGTGTCTCACATTCTGGTCATAGGAATCATAAGGACGAATCATTCAAAAGATCTGATCTGAGCATATACATAATATAGCCTGATGCCATTAGCCAATAAGGCATAACTTAAGGACTGAACTGAGTACATAGAATTGAGAATACTGTGAGACATGAGCTTACATAAATAATGAGTCTCATGGCATAAGGTTGGGACTCATAGAATCATAAAGTAAGACTGGAATCGCTGTCTGAGAAATTTCTATTTGTTTTAGGAGCTGAGCATGGACATGAATCTGTATAGAGTGTATGAACTTATGAGTATGACACAAATACATATAAGTATAGTGTCATCTTGACTGAAGTTCTAGCAAAATCCACTGGAATAAGAATGAATCAATATCCCATCATAGCCTTTTCTGGAATCTATGCTAGTTGAGTTACAAAACTTGACTTGGTTCCTCATTTCATCATCTCCCTCTTAGCTCAAAAGTCACCCCTCTAAGTTTGGGATGTAGGAGATAAAAAGAGTAGGGAAAATATTAGAATGCCCCTAACTTAAAAGAAAAGATGCAAAAAAAATTCCGCTGGACAGGCTACCCGACGACCGTCGGACCTGCGATTGCCCGTTGGAGCTGGCCGTCGAAAAGGGACAATGGGCTGGCTCTCTCTGGGTAGTTCCCACGATGGGGCCCATGGCCTGTGGAAGCTCCCACAACACGTGGCCCTGGCCGTTGGGCTGGGGAGTGGCTTTAGAGCCACTAGAGGTTTCCCACGATGGGTCCCACGGCCCGTCGGATTTTTGACGCCTGTGGTGACTGCCCGTCGGGGCTGATCCCCTCTATGTCTGTGGATCTCTCTCCCAAACTAGTCTATAATCAACTAACTCTTGTAAGGTCTGACATCACTATACTCATGGAAACTAAACTCTCCTTAATAGGTTATAAATGAAGATGCTAAACCCTTGCTAGGTCTTCTTCTGAGGCGCCCCTAAGTTTATATCCACCCAAATCAGCTGAATTAAAACCATACTAAGGGTCTCAATATTGTATATCTATACTCTCCTGATTTTATTTCTTAAGAACACCATATAATATATACCTAGCCTTCTCCATAATCAACAACCTGAGAATTTCCAAACTAGTCACACATAGTACCATAAAATCTCTTAATATCATGCAACAACATACTTCTCTGGGTACAAATCTATATTTTTTATGCTTAAGGCTCTTCTGTACCTCATGACTTAGTCAAAATTTTCTTATTCATCTAGGGTTCATATATATACATCTTACCTACACCACCACACTTTATGGCAAGTTAATCAACTTAAATCTCTGCACATATTATGTCAAGCCTACTAGGTCAATTCCATAAGACTAGCATCGCCACCCCCATCTTATAGTTACTATACTTCTAAATTCATACACCTAGATCTGGGGTCATTCTGCTACTTATGGCTCATAACACCTCGATTCACACTAACTCTTGAGTGACTATAATACCCAAATGCTTAGGGAACCATACTTTTTGGCTAAGGTTCTATTCATAGTAAAGTTTCTGGAAGAGGGCCTGAGAGCACATTCTACTACAAGCTCAATCTGCACGAATGGAAAATGATACATGCTTTTGGATTGGTAGACTTTATGCACTAGTGAGCTCCTTTTAAGCCCTTGTGCGGTCTCTCAACTTTTTGATGGCTTTATTAGAGAGCATCTCACTGATAGGGATCTAAACTTTGTTATTTCCACCACCTCGAAGATGGAGAATGATTGGAGGAAAAGGATCAACGCACGAATCTACAAAAATTTCAGAAGGAACAACTTTACTGCATGATCTGGAGTATGAACGTAGGGAAACATTTCCTAAATACCATGTAGCCTCCTAATTATAAGTGTGGTGCACAACACACCCATAAGCAAAACTCTACTATACACGGCTTCACAGACACCCTAAGACACTTGAACTCTTCGCTCTGATATCAAGTTTGTCACGCTCCGAGCCTACACTCTGGATGCGACACCGTGCTTAGAGTCACAAGTGACCCCAAGCTAACCTATAACTTGCCATACTACTGAAATATAAACTGAAAGATAATGCAGAAGATGAAATGTGCTGAGCTCATTAAAATATTATAACAAAATAAACTTTCATAAACTGAGATACAAAAGCATTTGAAAACTGATACAATTGACTGACTGTCTGTCTATGAAGCCTCTATTAACACTGACTACAGTTAACCGGGACATGACCCCAAACTATCTCTAATCAATATATAAAAACTGAAAACCAACTACTATGCCTATTATTGATTAGAGTTCACGAATAAGGAGAACTCATCCCCTTCTGACTAGACGCTACAATCTATCTAACCATGATCCTGGGAGCTAGCACTGAAACTTATATCATAAAGGATGCAACACAAAAGAGTATGTGATCAGTACTTTGAATGTACTGAGCATGTGAGATAATGCCTAACTCAAAATCATGAGAAACATGTATATACTAAAAGCATGGCTTAAAACTGCACTAAGTATAAACATTTAAGAATGCACAAGTCAAACTGTAGAACATAAGATCTTTTTTTGAAGAGGGTGTAAATCATGTCTATGAACTGTAACTATGAGATCATGACATTTTACGATAAGTAAAACTATTACTTGGGGATCCATAGACTAAAAATATGGATTATGTCTGAAAATCATGTGTCATGTCAAAATTCATGTTTAAAATAAATCCTTAGGGAGTTTCTTCTATTGAGCATGCTGAAAATACTGATGTACTGTACTGAATAAAGTTGAAATATATAAGCTGATTCAATGACCAAGTATATAAGCATTCAACTGTATAATACTGAACTGAACTGAATACAAGGTCATGCAATAATAAATCTGAACTGTGGGAGCTACTATTAACCGACATACCCCAAGCTGAGCTAACTATAGGGACAACCTGTAACCCTAGATAAAAGGTGTTCATACCTTGCCAAGGGTACAAATAAATCTGATGTGGATCCACTAAACTGATGTCCACAAGGGATAAAGGTGACCAGCCTAAAGCTGACAGCTAGCCCCTTTTATACCTATGGTGGCGTCGTAGTTTTGGGACTTAGGGACTTCTACTAAAGGACTCAGCCTAATTTGACAGCTAAGCCTTCATCCCTTCGTCCGCTCGGTACTAAGCCTACTCCCAACTGAATGTAAAGCAATAAATGCAACTGAAACACTAGATAGCTCAAATACTGATAAATTTGAGAATAAAATATAATGCCAAGACTGAAAGCATTCTATTCTTCTCAAAAGCTGCAGGCTGATAACTGACTGATTTCATGATTTTAAAACTGAGTACGAGTAGACTAGGCTGAATTTTGAATAAAAGCCACTTCATGTGAAAACACTACAATTTCATACTAAGTTCTTGAAAAGAAAGCTAATTCATGCAGAAAATACTGTAAATCTAGGCTATGTTTGTTTCATCTAAATTCCAAGTTTTTAAGAAAATGTCTGTAAAACTTCATGAAACATCACTTAAACATGTACGGGAAACATATAGTATCATAAGGAGTTCAATTCTGTAAAAAAATGCGTAGTTGGGTATGAACCCTAGAATCATAATTTATAAGAATCATAACTGAAAACTGATCTTTGAGCATGAGGGTGAAAGGAGATCCTTATTGAATACCCACATACTTGATTACTGAAGTGTTTCTAGGGCTGGAATTTGGAGATGAAAACTTGGGGAAGAAATCTGAAGGAAAAACCTTTGAGAAACTTTCTTGCTTGAGCTTCTATACTCTTGCTCTCTTAAAACCCTAGGTGTCTTGCCTTAGAGTTTTGAGATAATGATTCTAGAGATTGATCGATGTACTTATGAAGAATAACCCCCTCTGGGTGTTTAAAAGACGTGGGGAAAGACCTGAGATAAGGAAAGGACCAAACTAACCCCCAACTAAAATGCTGAAAAAAGTGCAAAAAAGTCATCGGACGACGCTTTCCACGGGCCATCAGTGCTCCCACGGGTCATCGAAACCAACCATCAGCTTCTTGGGGGTCAAATAGGCTCACTAGTTGGTTCCCATGCGTTGCCACCATATGCCGTCGTGGTCACCACGAGCGTCGGGGATGGTCGTCGGAACTCCCATTCCCATCGGCCCGCCCGTTGGATGTTGATAGCTCACAGTGCTTTACTAAAATGCCCATAACTTTTTACTCTGGACTTGAATTAATGAGCGATCAGTGGAATTTGAAAGAAGATTTAAATACCTTTAATTTGGTGGGTACTAGTCCACCTAACTCTCTATATTATAGGAGAAATATTCATCTGAAGTTGACCCTAGTTAGAACTTACATGAAACTAAATTGGTAGAAAGGCTTCAACTTAACTTTGAGCTAGAGGTTCTTTATGACTTTAATTCATATCTAATACACCTCCAAAACTTAAGAATTGATCTTAATACTTAGATATATAGTGAATTCATTGGTTCGGATCTAACCATATATGAAGAACGGTTCGGATCTTAGCATAGAATTTCTGGGGTGTTACATGTCCTAGGAGTCTACTACAGGTAATGTATTCTACCTAGAAGACTACTAGCAGGTCATATTCCTATATAAATATAGGCATATGATGTACAGGAATTCCATCCAGCAATATACAATCCTTCTCTATTCTCCTGGCTGTATATTTCTACATTGTATCAGAGTGACACTAAATACATAGCTACGCTGCACACACAAAAAAAATCCTTAATCCAAAATAATGGCCTCTTCTTCTACCCCAACATGCGTGTCCCTTTCAGCAGCCTCACTGCATCACCTTATGGCTGCATGTCAAACTTAAGCCTACTAACTACCTTATTTGGAACTATGACTAAGGAGAGCATGTACCTCATTGTGGGGTGCACAACAACCAAGGAGATGTGGGAGTGCTTGGAGGAATCATATCTTCAAGCAACAAAGGACAAGGAGTTCTTGCTTAAGCAACAATTGCAAAACATTAAACTTGGAGAAAAGAAGCTTGATGAGTACTTGAAGGAGTTCAAGGGCATATGTGATGGACTTTCTGCCATACACAAGCCAGTTTATGAAGATAACAAAGTCATTAACTTTGCAAGAGGATTGGGCTCCAAATACAAGACCTTCAGAACTGTTATGTTGGGAAAAGCTCCTTATACCACCTTGAGTCAGTTTGTCAATTCCCTTAGAGGTTTTGACATGAGGGAAGAAGAGGAGGAGGTGCCTCAACAAAACTACAACATGGATTTCACTACACAAAGAGGTAGAGGAAGAGGCAACTATAATCAAAGGAGAGGAAACTCAAACTTCAATTCAAGAGGAAGAGGTTTCAGGCCTGCAGGACAGACTAATTCAAGTCCAAATCCGGCTAATTTGCAAAGTGCAAACACTGAAAAAGGGAAGTTCTCCTCTGAAGCTTGTCAGATTTGTGAAAGAAATAATCACTCTGTCTTAAAATGTTTCTATAGGTGGGGTTATTCCTATCAAGCTGAAGAAAATCTCCCTTAGGCCTTAGCTACAGTCAACATGCAGAACAACTCAGGAGTAGATGATGCCATGTACTTGGATTCTGGTGCAACCACTCATATGACAAACACTACAGGTAATCTATCTAATCTCCACACTTATAAAGGGACAAAAAAGATAATTGTTGGGAATGGATCACAGTTAGACATCACACATGTCAAAAACATAAAGAAGTCAGGTTTGCAGATCAAAAATATTTTAGTTATTCCCAAAATCAAGAAAAATCTCCTTTCAGTTAGTAAAATTACAAAGGATAATGTTGCAACTCTTTTGTTTGATGAGTTTGATTTTCTTGTAAAGGACAAGATGTCAGGGACACAACTGGCCAAGGGGTCTAACACATGAGGGCTCTATCAACTGGAAGACAACAACCTATATGCCTTGACAGCAACCCAAGATTGGAAGAAGTCAGAGAGTATTTGGCACTCTAGATTAGGACACCTTAGTTTGAAGTCTTTGAAATTTTTGAATAGCAATAAGAGTATTGATGTTAGTAGTTGGAATAAAGTACCTACTATCTGTACTAGTTGCCAATTAGAAAAAAGTTGTAAGCTTCCATTTGATTCAAGAAATAAAGTTGAGAAGTTTCCATTACATAAGATACAATGTGATCTTTTGGGCCCTGCACCAGTTGAGTCTTCCCAACATATGAAGTATTATGTTATTTTTGTGGATGACCATAAAAGATATACTTGGCTTTATCCCTTAAGAAAGAAGTCTGAGTTTTGTGAAGTTTTTCTCAAATTCCAGAAAATGGTGGAAAAACAGTTTTCAAACACTATTAAAATATTTCAATTTGATGGTGCTGGTGAATTCATTCAAACTCAGTTTGTTAATCACTTGGAGAATTGTGGTATCATCAGTCATATATCATGTCCACAGACCCCTGAACAAAATGGCATCTCTGAGAGGAAACATAGATATATTGTGGAAACTGGATTGACTATGTTTTTCCATGCTAAACTACCTCAGTTTTTATGGGTTGAAGCCTTTCTTACTGCCGTGTTTCTTATAAATAGGATGCCTTCATCAGTAAATAAAGAATGATATTCCTTTTGTCAAGCTTCATGGTGCCCCTCCTGACTATAATAGTCTCAAAGTCTTTGATTCCAGGTGCTTTCCTTACTTGAAAGGTCAAAGCAATGGCCAGAACAAGTTCTCCCCAAAAACATACCCTTGTGTGTTCATTGGTTACAACAGTCTACATAAAGGATACAAGTGCTATCACCCTCAAACCAGGAGAGTTTATGTCTCTAGGCATGTGGTTTTTAATGAACTTAACGTCCCATATGTCCAAAGAGACTTGCCTACCTGTACTCAGTCTTCACCTCACATAGCTACTTTCTATGAGTTCTTTTCTAATGTGCAGGATAAGATTGATGTTTCAGGGGAAGTGTTTCTTGATAATGTAATCATGATCAAGGACATCCACCAGATGAGCCTGCACTTATGCAAGCTGCTACACCTCAATCTGAGCTTCTTAACAATGCAACTAATGAAGCTGCTGCACCACAAACTGAGCTTGAAAATGGAGCTGACGATGCTGATAGTGCTTATTATATTTCAGAACATGAAGAAGCCAATATTGATGATGCACAGGCTGGTGAAGCTGTTGATCAAGGGGAAGTGTTCTCAGTGTCTAATCCATAATCCATACACCCTGAAGTGGATCTATCACAGTGGCTCAGCACTGAGAACAATGCCCATGTACCTGAGCCAGCACCTGAGCCTACATGAACTCATGAGTCTGAAGAAAGAAGTATTAGTGGACACCATATGGTGACAAGACACAAGGCAAAGCAAATGTCTCTACCTCACACTTCACTTTCAGTAGAAAATTCAAGTGTAGAGCCCAAAACTGTGAGTCAAGTGTTATGATCCTATTTTTTCACGATTGGAAATAACTTCAGGACTCAAAAAATAATTAATTAATTAATTAAAAAAGTTAGAGAGTCACCACCTAATTTTAGGGGAAATTAGGAAACCTATTAATTAAAAAAAATTTAGTCTACGAAATCAGTTAGATTCTAGGTAAGGGTTCAAGTTATTTTGAAGGGAAGGGGTTAGGCATCCTTCAGAATCCACAATGGTGGTTCCCGACTGAACTCATTTTCTCAATTGAGGAGATAAAATAAATGTCTCGATTCTTCAGAGTTAGAGAAAATGACTCTCCAAAACTCGAAGAATTCAAGGAAAGAGACAGCCTAATGTTTGCCTATCGTTAGCCAAAATGAATAAATACAATAAAATAATTTCACAAGATCTTTGAATTTTAATTCGAGTGTCTTCTTGGAAAGTAACTCCATGTACCTGTAAACACACTTAGTAAAAGTGTTAGTATTGAATGAATATTTATCAAAATGAATCAATAAAATAATAAATAAAAAAATAAAACCTGTCATATATACATTGGAGGCCTTGAAATCGACGAAAATTTCTTAATCGACTAATTAAATTAATATTCGATATAAAATAATCGAACTCAAAATAACATCCGTCTTTTATTATAGGGAGGCCTCAAAAATCTGATGGAAAAATTCTTTCATTGGCCAATTAAATCTAGAAAAAACATAAACAAATAACAATAACAATAATAAAGAAAAAATGAAAATCAAAATGACTAACTTCTAGTAACAGCATATTCCACATAAATAAAAAGTATAATATTAAAATTCACTAATTGTTAATTTAATCACTATATCTATATCACTTTATATTTATTTATAAAAAGAAAATAAATTATAGGCAAATCCTCCATTAAAAATGACCAAACAATAGCAAAACAGTAGCACGAGGATTTCATAAACAACGAAGCAACCATTAAAACAAAATCAAAAACAAATAAACATCCATAACCAGTGGCTAAACGAAACAGAGCAAAAAATATAGACCAAAGAAACGAAGCTTGTCGATGTTACGCTGGTGCACCTGGTTCATGGAGTTTCTCCAGAGTAAGTCTGTCAGAGAGAGGACATTCCTGGGTGTCGTCGGAGTTTGTCTGCAATTCACTCCGGTCAGATTTGGGACTGGTTCATTGTCACCGGATTTGTGAGTTACAAAACAGAGGGAATATCATAAAAGGGGAAGAGGGGAAGGGAGAATAGCGTGAAGGAACTTTGGTTTTGTAATGGGTTCATCGGGGTTGAGGTGGTGGTTTTATGACTATTTTGGGGGGTTAAGAACAGTGGGGGTTGTTTGGTTTTGGGGGTGGTTGGAGTTCTGCCGGACGTGGGTGAGGGAGTGGATGGGAGGCGGCTGGTTTGAGCTTCGCCGGAGATGAGACGACGATGGTGGTGAATGAGCTGGTTTCTGGTGTGAGAGAAGAAAGAAGAGAACGGAGGTGGTGCTTCGCTGGAGGTTGTGGTAGTTCTCCGGTTGTGGGGGTGAATTTTGTCGGAGAATAAAAACAAACAAGGGATGGGATTGTGTATTGTTGTCTGTTGTTCGCCGTCATTTCATTGGAATTTGACGTGAGCGAGATAGAAGAGGATAAATGAAGTACTGTTGGTTAGCTTCACCGGAGGAAATGGTGGCGGAGCAAGCTGGTTTAACTATGTTGTTGCGGCTGTTTTGTCACTGGAGCTCCGGTGAGGGTAGCTAAAAAAGAAAAATTTATCTATTAAAGATAGAGAATTGATATTTTTCTTTGGGATTTTTGCCAATTTTGAAAATTTCCACCACCAAAGAGTGTGTTGAGTGTATGAGACACTTTATAAAAAAAACTTTAAAACCCTAAACTATCTATGTGGAAAAATAAAACCATGGGCTATCAAAATCGTGTGCTCAAAACTATGATTTACCTAAAACCATGTGCTCAAAACTATGATTTACCTAAAACCATGTGCTCAAAACTATAGTTTACCTAAAACTATGTGTTATTTATTTGTCTGTGTAAAGAATATCTTATTTGATTTATGTATTAACAGACTGTTATAAAAATAGATAAAAATCTCAATATTTTCAAAAAATGAGAATAATTATTAATAAATTGTATCAATATTGACAAAATATGAGAAAAATTATATTCTGTGCAATTTAACGAATAAAAGGTTTAAAAAATATTAATTTAAAAAATATCAGGCCAAAATTAGGTGTCAACAACTGTCCCTCTTTATTCAGAGACGATGAAAGAATCTTTGAACGAAGACGTTGACGTGTAGCCAATTTTGGCTCGACAAAGAAATAGAATGTCATATGCACAAAATGATGCCAGACTTTGATAGAGCTTTGAAAATACTCTTCGTCTGCTGGTGAGGTTGAATTATTTTAAATAAAAAATGATAAACAAGGAAAAAATGTTCTATGATGAAAAATAATCGCGTACCTTTGACATAATTTTTCAAAATCACCAGTGTCAAATTGTGAGATGATGGGGATACAAAGTTGTGTACCTATCTCATTGAAAGGAGAACGATACAACTTGTCTTATTGAAAGGCGGACAACTCAATCTTGTTTTTTGAACAGCGAACAACCCATTTTTATATCATTAAAAGGTAGACGACCCATTTTTGTCTCATTAAAAAGAGGACTACCCAATTTAAATTTGATATGTCGCTTTGAACGAGGTGACAATCCAACATGTCTCATTGAAAGGCGGATGACCCAACTTGAATTTAATGTCACTTTGAATGAGGTGACATCCCAATATGTCTCATTGAAAGGCGGACGGTCCAACTTGAATTTGATATGCCACTTTGAACGAGGTGACAATCAACATGTCTCATTGAAAGGCGGATGACCCAATTTAAATTTGTTATGTCACTTTGAATGAGGTGACAACCCAACGTGTCTCATTGAAAGGCGGACGACCCAACTTGAATTTGATATGTCACTTTGAATGAAGTGACAACTCAACGTGTCTCATTAAAAGGCGGATGATCCAACTTAAATTTGATATGTCACTTTGAATGAGGTGACAACCAACATGTCTCATTGAAAGGCGGATGACCAAACTTGAATTTGATATGTCACTTTAAACGAGGTGACAACCCAACGTGTCTCATTGAAAGGTGGACGACCCAACTTGAATTTGATATGTCACTTTGAATGAGGTGACAACCCAACATATGTCATTGAAAGGCCGATGAGCCAACTTGAATTTGATATGCCACTTTGAACGAGGTGACAACCCAACGTGTCTCATTGAAAGGTGGACGACCCAACTTGAATTTGATATGTCACTTTGAATGAGGTGACAACCCAACATATGTCATTGAAAGGCCGATGAGCCAACTTGAATTTGATATGCCACTTTGAACGAGGTGACAACCCAACGTGTCTCATTGAAAGGTGGACGACCCAACTTGAATTTGATATGTCACTTTGAATGAGGTGACAACCCAACATATGTCATTGAAAGGCCGATGAGCCAACTTGAATTTGATATGCCACTTTGAACGAGGTGACAACCCAACGTGTCTCATTGAAAGGTGGACGACCCAACTTGAATTTGATATGTCACTTTGAATGAGGTGACAACCCAACATATGTCATTGAAAGGCCGATGAGCCAACTTGAATTTGATATGTCACTTTGAACAAGGTGACAACCCAATATGTCTTATTAAAAGGCGGACGACCCAACTTGAATTTGATATATCACTTTGAATAAGGTGACAACCCAACATGTCTCATTGAAAGGCGGACGACCCAATTTGAATTGATATATCACTTTGAATGATGTGACAACCCAACATGTCTCATTGAAAGGCGGACGACTCAACTTGAATGTGATATACCACTTTGAATGGGGTGGCTTCCCAACTTGTCTCATTGAAAGGTGGCAATCTAATTTGAATTTGATATGTAACTTTGAACGAGGTGATAGCTCAACATGTCTTGTTGAAAGGCGGACGACCTAACTTGAATATGTGGAGTTACTTGACACCATTTCGAACTGAGTAGAGTCACTTTGATGCCGGTCAGGATTAGTGGAGTCACTTTGATGCCGGTCAGGATTAGTGGAGTCACTTTCACATCAAAGATTGGATGGAGTCACCTTGACGTCGGTCTAAATGCCACATGTCACTTTGAATGGTGTGACTTTCCAATGTCTCATAACCATCTGCACTAAACGTATTAGTAGCAAATGCAATATTTCACAATGAAAGAAGTGATGATTCAACATAACTTGTCGCAAATACAGAAGTGATGATTCAACTTAAAAAATATGTATTTTAAATGGGACGACAACCCATTTTTTAAAAAATATGTCAATTTGACAAGATAACAACTCAACATGTCATTTTAACAAATAAATAATAACACAAAAAAAGAAAATGCCACTTTGGCATGAACTAGAAAATTGGGTGCTTGCCCCAATTTCATTTTGAACAAAGAAGCATGTGAAGAGAGAAATAAATCTTGACTGCAGTTGGTACCAACAATTAGTATTGCATGAAAATTTTGCTCATTTGCTTCTCATTTACAGAGATTGACTTTGAGATAATTCTTATAGTTTCAAGTGGTACCTCAAATATACCTAAGTATCGACAAGATTTATAAGATTTTGAACTATACCTATCCTCATGTTTCAAGTACTCTTACCATAGAGAAAGTCCTCATTTGCACATATCTGAAGTATTTTGATTTGAGGATATTTTTAAAGAACACTCACACTCAAAAAAAAAAAAGTTCAATACATGCAGTTGTGATGCCATATGCTTGGCCTTCATGTAAATCTCCACTAACGTGAGAACATTTAAAATGAGATCATGTAGGGCTTATAATCGGCTTGTAATATAGGTCTAGGGATGGGTAGGATATTCATTTGGGATAAAAGTGACTTAATCCCTCCTTGAGCGTTGCACTGGATTTGTGCTTTTATTGCACTTTTGGCGTTTGAACTTCTTCGTTGTCCCTTTCTTTTGTTTTGACTTCTTTTGAATTTTTGCTTGTCGGAGTCTTCTCTCTCTTTGTCTGACACTTTCTTCTTTCTTTTAAAATTTCTCCATTATTATTGGAGTACTTTTCTTCGTTGTTTCTATTGGAATTTCTCCTTGTCTTGACCTTGTTGAGAGTTTTTGACTCCTTTTCATTTTTTTGAAGTCATTTTGTATTCTTGACTTTCAGGGACTTTGTATTTTTGATAGCTTCAAACTTAAATCTTCTTTGATAATTTGCACATCTTCAGTGAGCTCAAGGAGGTCAGGCCAAGAGATGATAGTGCATGTAAGCACTCAGAAGGGTATTGGCTAATATGTGATTGTCCAAAGAAATGGCTTTAAAGCTCAAAATGGGGACATACTAGAATTAATGTCATTTGGTAGGACTGAAAGGCACAAACGGGTCAAAGATGGCCTATGATCCTTTCTCAAATCAAATATTACTCAAGATTTCACCTCAACAAATATTTAGGCCAAGTTCTAGATCAACAATGCAATGCAATTGAATTTAATCTAAAAGCTCACCACACAATGCACATGAAACAATGAGGTTGATTTTATTCTTATATTTGATGCATGCAAGAGAATATTTTCTAGTGTCACAAATTAGATACAACTAAGAGGTATCAAAAGAATCTATGGTTCACCTGAAGTCAACATTCAATTATTTTACACATTTCTAACTGTTTTGGCACCAACCAAGTCAAAGATGTGATTCTAAAAAAAATATTTTTTTTATGAATAAGGAATACCGAACCCAAAAGGGTTGCCTACGTATCTCACCCCAAGGGATGAGAATCAAGTGTGCGTAGTTCATATAGATATGTCATAATATGATCTTTTGGAAGAATTGTCAAACATATGCACAAAAATAATGCAAAGAAAAATGAATGAAAACTGGATAATTATGAAAAAAAATAAAAAATAAAATGGAGGAGTGTCACAACTCAATCAAAAGCTCTCCTGATTTGTCTGTTTGACGCTTCATGGAGTTCAACATAAGATGTTGCTCTTTTTGCTGTTCTGGTGAAATTTTTGAGGATCTTCCTAAAAAATTCTCCCCAATTTCGACTTCAACAACTCTGTGTATTCAATCTCGTAGCAAATACTATCTTCTGTAAAAATTTTGAGATCCTCTCAAAAATTGGATGTCAAAAATTCTGCCCCAGTTTCCATTGCAAATAATTGGAAAGTTTACAGGGAATATGACCGAGCCAGTGTGGCACCTACGTATCCCGTTGAGCCAGGAATCAGATCAAACGTAGTTCCAACCTTTGGAATAAGTAATCATATCTAAAGCAAAATATGTACACAAAAATCAAATAAGTACGGACAAAATAAATTAGGTAGCATTTAACACATAAACAATGCATAACGCGTCCTAGTATACATGTGACCTTTTAAGCCAAAGGTAAGCCTAACGATTGAAGGATGTGTATGTCAATTTTGAAACGCTCCATTACCCCAAAAATAAATTTTATACAAATTTATGAATAAATTAAATGGGAATACAAAATGTGGGAGGAATGTACAAATAAACATCAGTCCCACGCAGGGGTACAACCTAAACTAAGCCGCTTTGAAGGTCCTCCAATTTTAAATTTTTTGATGTTTTCGAACGCCTTTCGGATGAAAATCTTCTTTTGATTACAATGAAAAAAAAATTATCTATAAAAATAATAAATTTTCAACTCCGATGGACAATAGTTTGTACAACTAGACATACGCATTTTTCAAGTTAAAACAAATAGTTAGATGATTGTCCTTTTAGGTCGTGGGCCAATTTGAACACAAGGTAGTCTTACTAATGGACCCAACACCTCTTGAGTATCGAGTAAACTTAGGTCAATGCCTAATTGGGGATTGGGCTTCACTCTAAACTAGGTAGACTAGAGTTGGTTTATTGAAAATGACCGGAAATCTGGACGGACAACCACAAACTAAAATAATAAGTGACCGTTAACCGATCGCGGGTCAACTACTTCACTCGTCTGTTTTGAGAAAGTGTGTTTTTTAGTGAAGGATGACTGTGAAGACCCGCATAATCGCCCTCTTTTTCCTAATGCAAACTAATACTTTGCCAGGGAGGCGGAATTCATGCCATGAATGCAACAACTTACATATAATGAAATAAATAATGAATGAATAATTAAGCAAAGTAAAGAATATACAATTTACAAATAACTAACAAAATATACAAAGTGCAAATAAAGAATTAATTAAACAATGAGCAAAAAATTATAAAAAAGTAAAACTCCTCAATTGAAAAAATGAATCCATAATGGTTAAAATCTTTTAATCCCTAGCGGAGTCACCATTCTGTTATGATCCTATTTTTTCACGATAGGACACAACTTCGGGACTCAAAAAATAATTAATTAATTAAAATAAATTAAAGAGTCACCAGTTAATTTTAGGAAAAACTAGGAAACTTATTAATTAAATTTTTTTTAGTCTACGAAACTAGTTAGATTCTAGGTAAAGGTTTAAGTTATTCCAAAGGGAAGGGGTTAGGCATCCTTCAAAATCCACAATGGTGGTTCCCGACTGAACTCATTTTCTCAATTGAGGGGATAAAATAAATGTCCCGATTCTTCAGAGTTAGAGAAAAAATTCTCCAAAACTCGAAGAATCCAAGGAAAGAGACGGCCTAATATTTGCCTATCGTTAGCCAAAATGAATAAATATAATAAAATAATTTTACAAGATCTTCGAATTTTAATTCGAGTGTCTTCTTCGAAAAGTAATACCATGTACCTGTAAACACATTTAGTAAAAGTGTTAGTATTGAACGAATATTTATCAAAATAAATCAATAAGATAATAAATAAAAAAATAAAACCCGTCTTATATACATTTAAGGCCTTGAAAATCGACAAAAATTTCTTCATTGGCTAATTAAATTGATAATCGATATGAAATAATCGAACTCAAAATAACATCTGTCTTTTATTATGGGGAGGCCTCGAAAATCGGACGGAGAAATTCTTTCATTGGCCAATTAAATCTAAAAAAAACTTAAACAAAGAATAATAACAATGATAAAGAAAAAATAAAAATCAAAATGACTAACTTCTAGTAACAACATATTCCACATAAATAAAAAGTATAATAAAAAAATTCACTAATTGTTAATTTAACCACTATATCTATATCACTTTATATTTATTTATAGAAAGAAAATAAATGATAGGCTAATCCTCAATTCAAAATGACCAAACAATAGAAAAACAGTAGCACGAGGATTTCATAAATAACGAAACAGCCTTTAAAAATAAATCAAAAACAAATAAACATCCATAACCAGTGGCTAAACGAAACAGAGCAAACAATATAGATAAAAGAAACGAAGCATGTCGATGTTACGCCGGTGCACCTGGTTCATGAAGTTTCACCGGAGTAAGTCTCTGAGAGAGAGGACATTCCTAGATGTCGTCGGAGTTTGTCTTCTATTCACTCTGGTCAGATTTGGGACTGGTTCATTGTCACCGGAGTTGTGACCTGCAAAACAGAGGGAAAATCATAAAAGGGGAAGAGGGGAAGGGAGAATGGCGTGGTGGAACTCTTGTTTTGTAATGGGTTCATCGGGGTTGCGGTAGTGGTTTTATGACTGTTGTGGGGGTAAAGAACAGTGGGGGTTGTTTGGTTTTGGGGGTGGTTGGAGTTCTGCCGGACGTTGGTGAGGGAGTTTGGATGGGAGGCAGCTGGTTTGAGCTTCGCCGGAGACGAGGCGGCAATGATGGCGAGTGAGTTAGTTTCTGGTGTGAGAGAAGAAAGAAGAGAACGGAGGTGGTACTTTGCCGGAGGTTGTGGTAGTTCTCAGGTTGTGGGGGTGAATTTCGCCAGAGAAGAAAAGCAAACAAGGGATGTGATTGTGTATTATTGTCTATTGTTCGCCGTCATTTCATCGAAATCCGACGTGAGGGAGATAGAAGAGGATAAACGGAGTACTATTGGTTAGCTTCACCGGAGAAAATGGTGGCGGAGCAAGCTGGTTTGACTGTGTTGTTGTAGTTGTTTTGTCACCGGAGCTCCAGTGAGGGTGGTGGCCAGAAAATAAAAATTTTGCTATGAAGGATAGAAAATTGATATTTTTCTTTGGGATTTTTGCCAATTTTGGAAATTTGCACCACCAAAGAGTGTGTTGAGTGTATGAGACACTTTATAGAAAAACTTTAAAACCCTAAACTATCTATGTGACAAATCAAAACCATGGGTTATATATCAAAATCGTATGCTCAAAATCATGGTTTACCTAAAACCATGTGCTCAAAATTATAATTTATCTAAAACTAGGTGTTATTTATTTATCTGTGCAAAAAATATCTTTTCTGATTTATTTATTAACAGACTGTGATAAAAAATAGATTAAAATCTCAATATTTTCTAAAAATGAGAATAATTATCAATAAATTGTATCAACATTGAAAAAAAATGAGAAAAATTATATTTTATGCAATTTAATGAATAAAAGGTTTAAAAAATATTAATTTAAAAAATATCAGGCCAAAATTTGGTGTCAACATCAAGCATTTGCTACTCCACACTAGCATGCAACTATGCAGGAGGAGATTGATGTATTGCAAAAAAATCAGAGCTAGATCCATGTTCCTAAAGCTGCAGACATGAATATTGTTGGCTCTAGATGGGTGTTCAAGACCAAACTAAAATATGATGGTACCATTGATAGGTACAAGGCCAAGTTAGTTGCTAAGGGGTATTCTGAGCTTGAAGGCATTGATTTTGAAGAGACTTTCAGTCCAGTGATCAAGGCTACTACTATAAGAGTAGTTCTCTCAATTGTTGTAAGTTTGCACTGGCCTATCAGGCAACTAGATGTCAAAAATGTCTTCTTACATGGACATCTTCAAGAAGAGGTATACATGAGCCAACCTCCGGGCTTTGTTGATTCTAGATATTCAAAACATGTTTGTCTTTTAAAAAAGGCACTGTATGGTCTCAAACAGGCACCCAGGGCCTGGTTTGACATGTTTAGCTTGCACTTGCTTCATCTAGGCTTCAAATTCAGTAAAGCAGATTCATCTTTGTTCATCTTTCACTACAAGAGAGGGAAAATTCTTCTCCTCTTATATGTAGATGACATTATAATTACTGGATGCTTAGATGAACTCATACAAGAGATAATCCGTGATCTTGCTAAATAATTTACTATGAAGGACCTTGGACCTTTACACTTCTTTTTAGGAATTGAGGTACAATATTTCAAAGGTGGTATCCATTTAAGCCAAGGGAAGTATGCCTCTGAGCTCCTTGAAAAGGCTGACATAGCACTTGCAAAGGCAGTCAGCACACCATTGGCCCAGAAACATGGACTGCAATAGGCAACAAGAAGCACAACTGATGCCTCTTCTTATAAAAGCATTGCGGGAAGCCTTTAGTATCTCACATTAACAAGGACTAATATCTCCCATGCAGTAAACTTGGTTAGTCAATTTATGCAAGCTCCTACCAATGAACACTTTCAGGCTGTGAAGAGGATACTCAGATATGTGAGATGCACACTTTAATTTGGCTTAAGAATACTGGCAAGATCACCACTCAGCCTGTATGGATTCTCAGATACAGATTAGGGAGGTTGTGCAACAACACAAAGGTCAACCACAGGCTACTCAATATATTTGAGTGCAAATTGCATATCTTGGGCATCCAAGAAACAACACACAGTGTCACGATCAAGTGTTGAGGCTGAATACAGGGCATTGGCCTATACAGCAGCTGAGATTACCTGGATCATCTACATTTTGAGAGATGTAGATGTGTACTTGAAGGCTCCACCAACACTATTTTGTGACAACATTAGTGCACTATACATGACTGTGAATCAAGTCCTGCATGCAAGAACTAAGCATGTAGAGATAGACTATCACTTTGTTAGGGAGAATGTGGCTACAAGACAACTTGTGACACACTTTTTACTATCAAAGGACCAGCTTGCAGACATCCACACCAAGGCATTGACAAAGCAAGACTTTGCTAGGTTCAGAAGCAAACTAGGAGTATGCATTCCTCCTCCTCACTAGCTTGAGGCGATGTGTTGCAATATCTGGCTATATATTAGTTAGTTTAGGACTCTTGTATATGTAATCTAGTCCTAGTCTAGCTAGATATCCAATACATAAGTGTAGAAAAAGTGTCCTAGGTGTCTACTACAGGTAATGTATTCTACCTAGAAGACTACTAGCGGGTCGTATTCCTGTATAAATACAAACACATGATGTACAAGAATTTCATCCAGCAATATACGATCCTTCTCTATTCTCCTGGCTGTGTATTTCTACAACACTAATTACTTTATTACAAAGTCCATAAAATTTTAAAACTTATTCAATAGTTTGAGCTATGTAACTACCGATTTTACTATATTTACAAACTTTATAACCTAAAATTCTTTTTTGCATGTTCCATTTTTCATTAATTCAATGGAAAGTAATAGTGAAATAATTATTACCATTAACACTATGACCCATATCAAAAGTGATAGCCACCTTACAAGTATTATAGAAAAATAAACAATGAAGATAATAAAAATATTGACCTTGATAATCAAAAATAACTTTTTCAATTGTGTTTCTTGAAAAATCTTTAAAAGATAGATTATACACTATTTGAATATAATGAATGAAACTGGAATTTTCACCAAAACTAGAAGGTGCGATGTGTACTAGGGTCATAAATATTAGCTAATTATTTTAGCTAATTCTTCAAGATATCTTTCTCTATTATATGTGCGATGTGTACTAGGGCCAGAAATATTAGAAGGATTTAACTATGATTGAATCATGTTAGAATGCCCCACTCCTACAGATGTATCAGGAAGGGGAGTACCATATTTTTTAGGATCGTCTATAGCCTTAGCTTGCAAAAATTCAAGTTTACAATATCCCAACAAATGATTACTTAAATGTCCTGTCCCACCCCCCTTTCTCGAAGTTTTATGATTCAAAACATGTTTATATTTCTTACAAGTAGCTTGACTTTTATCCTCATTTTGAGTCATAAGTTGCCACACAATAAATTTTTAGGACATTCAGCCTTGGGCTTAGCCCTAGTAGGATGTACAAGGAGAGCGAGAGCGGGAGAGGGAGGGAGGAGTTCAGTAGCTAGACTAGTAGGTGTCTCTGTTTCATCATCATCATAATCATCATTATTATCATTATCAAAGTCTACTTCTTTATCTATTTCTTCATCAAAATTACCAAACCTTCTTTGTTAAGATTCATGATCTAATTCAATATTACTATCAATATTAAAAGCAGTTTCATCGATATGTGTAAAATCATCCGTATTAATTCTTACTTGAGCCACTTTTCTAGTTTTAGATTTAGAAGAACTACCTACTTTTTTTTCTGGATAATGCATTAGTGACCCTATCAAAATTATTTTTTTACCTTTACTAATTTTTTTATCACTGAAATACATATTAAACTATTAAAAGTAAGCAAATTAAATATAATATGAAAATAAAATGTAAAAAACTAAATAAGTAAATAGATGGAATGAATGTACCAAATGTCGACGTAAAAGCAGACGTGTATAACCAAAGGTCGAAAATTGATAGATGAAACTTGAAGCTTGAAAATTGCTCCAAAATAATTTACCAAAACTTTTAAAATAATATTAATAAAGATTGTAGTAGAGAATTATAGATTAGAGAGTAGTAGAAGAAGAAGATTTATAATTGTGAGTAAATAATGAAAGGGTGAGGGTATTTATAGTTAAAAATAGAACTAAAATGTGATTTAAATTTTTTTAGGGTATTAAATAAAGTTAGGGGGTAGGGGGTGTTTTTTTAAGGATGGGGGCACTGTTATGGCCATTGGGTGGGGCACACTATCCATTCCTAGCGGCTAGCCCAACGGATATAATATTTAAAAACAAAAATTGAAATTTTCTCCCGTGTGCTAAATCGAATCGGACCGGTAATGGCCGGAAAAAACCCCCAGGCCATCCCGTTACCCCCCCTTCCTCTTCCTCCACTGGACGCTGACGGTTCGGAAGCGGACCGATAACGGACCGGTGTAGACCGGTACCAGTACTGATAGCTCCCGGTTCTGTTGCCAGACTTAAAAAAAGTAGCTTTTAATCAGACGTGCATAAAAGCTTAAAATAAGTGCTAAGCAGATAAGTGTTTGGATAGTAAGTGCTCAAATTGAAAAAAAATTATTGATGTGTTTGGTATAAAAGTGCTTTTATACACTTTTTTATTATCAAAATGACTGAAATATCCTTAAAGCTATTAACACTATAAATAAGTTGAATTATAAGATCTTAATTCTAATAATTCAAAAGAATTTATATTTAAATGCACTTTCAATGTAAAGTGATTATGTGAGGTAAATTTATAAATATAAGTTATTTTTTTATTTTTAAATGTTAAATAATAAAAAAATTAGGAGTTTTTTATATATATAAATATAGTATTATATAAAAAAATTAGGATATTTGAGTCACATTATGGACCTACAGTGGACCGGTGATTCATTTGAACACTCGTCCTTGCATCTTTATTTAGAGACGGTTTTGACACTGACCACCGCTTGTACCAGAAGTAGCACCCTGCTGAACAATGCGACCTGCTGAAGTAGTAGCCTGGGTCCTGCCATCTCCATTGTTTAGTTTGGCTGAGGGGAAATCCTTAACCCTATGACCCATCTGTCCGCACGCAAAGCATCTACATGTGCCATAACGACACTCTCCAAGATAATTCTTACCACACTTATTGCAAACAAGGTAAGAAGTCCCTTTCACGACTCCCCTAAGAATGAGAGCATGTCACCCTACTTGCCTGATCATGCCTGGGGGGTGTCGGGGAAGGAGCACTAGCTGATGATGGCACCGGTCCTGATGACCTCTTCTGAAATAAAGACCGACGTCCACCTCCAGACTTCTACTGACTGAACCCCATATCCTTTGTTCTAGCCCTCTTGTTCTCCCTTGTCCTCTCTTTTAGTTTATCCTCCTCAATCTGCTGAGCATGAGTCATGAGTCAGGAGATGTCCATATCCCCATCAACATAGCCGTCCTACATTCTTTCTTCACATAGTCAGATACCCTAGAAACAAACTTACTCGTTTGGGCCCTCTGCTCGACCATCATCTCTGGAGCCTGGAGAGATGAGTGAACTTCAGCCCATATTTTAGGACTTACACTGATCCTTATCTCAAATTAACAAACTCTTCCGTCTTAGCCTCCCTTAGCTCCCTTGAGAAGAACCTATCCAAAAAGGCCCCAATGAAGCAGTCCCAAGTCCCAAGAGCTGAACCTCAGCCTCTACAATCCTTCTACTGAGTATAGCAGATGTGAGCCATATCCTTAAGCTGGTAGGAAGCTAGCTTAGTACTATCAATACCAGTCACCTGCATCACCTCAAGAATCTTCTTTACCGCATTGATGAAGTTCTATGCATCGTCACCAACCCTTGACCACAAGAACTCCGGTGGATTCATATGGACAAAATCCCTAACTCTGGCAACAACTGTCCTACCATTTGGGTTAGCAAGAACAGGTGCCTGCTAATTCATCTGAGCAGTCATAGCTTGTGCTAACATTTGGATGGCATTACTGAATTTGACATTTGTGACCTCGTGGTCCAGAACCGGAGGGTATGCATTATGAGCATTGGCTCTGCGAGGAGGCATGATCTAAAATGCATAAAGAATATATTAGAAGGAAAAAATAGAGTTAAACTCTATTTCATGATATTGAACATGAATGAAGTGAAGTTTTTCCTAAAATGTCTCATAACCTCTCCCTTATAAGTGTGGCGCGCTTCACACCCATGAAAAGGACTCTACTTAACGCGAATTTCAGACATCCTAAGACTCTCAAACCTGATGCTCTGATACCAAGTTTATCACATCCCGAGGCTATCCCATGGATGTAACATGAGACCTGAGAGCACAAGTGGTCCCAAGATAACCCTTGGCCTTAGCATGACTTAAACATAACATAGACATTTATAGCGGAAGTATGAACTGTAGCAATGAGCAACTCAATACGATACGGAATGAAGTCTGAAAATGACAATCTGAGTACACTGTCTAAACTATGTCTAAAAAGCCTCTACAATCTGATAAGATGAGCAGCTGGGAAAAGATCTCCAGCTAACTCCAAATACTAAAAAGAATACATAAAGCTAAACAAAATTCATACCTAATCCTCGAAGGATAAGGACTTACCAACTCTAACTGGAAATCCTGTTGGGTCTAGCCATGGGTTTGGGAGTGAGCACTTGAATCTACATCATGAAAAGATATAGCACAAAAGAGGTATGCGATCAGTACTATGAAATGTACTGAGTATGTGAGATATGCATGAATCATGGTAAAACGTACTTGAAAATACACTGAAGGCTAAAATCAAGCAATAGTAGTAAAACTATAATGTAATGAGTCAAAGTAAAACCATAAGCTGAAGGCATGTTTATAATCATAAATCATAAGTAGTAAATTTGAACTTGAAAACTAAGAGTCATATGCATTCAAATACTTAGAACCATTTCTTGTAGGAGTTTTTCGTAACCGACATAGACCATGTAAGCTACATAGAATCCAACTTTTGTACCCTAGTTGGCAGAGCTGTCTTGTACCTTGCCGGGGTACTAGACCATGTTTAGAGTTGAACCACTATCATGAGCCCATTGGGCGAATAAATCCTACGTTGGAAACATAGTTCTGAACTTGGGTTATCTGAAACCCTTGTCTGCTTGGTGGTAATACTACTCCCAAAACATACTATATAACTCATATATATCATGTGACATATCTGGATGTCAAAACTATTCATAATTCATGTGGACATATCTGAATATCATACTACTCATGAAAACATAGTTCTTGAAGGTGTAGCATAACACTAGTTCAAAACATACTTTTACTAAATTTCATGACTTGAGGGACTAGGCATACACTTGAGGTCATATTATCTGAACATTCCAATTTTTACTTAAAAACATGAATAAGGTCAAATCATGCTAAATTTATTTTCAAATCATAGGCTTAATATATACTTGTAAAAACTCATACTAAATCATGTATTTAGGATTAGAAATCATGTAGTGACATAAGTAAATCGAGTTTACATGTAAAACTTTATAATTGGGTATGAACCCTAATTTCATAATTTTATAAAACTCAAAGTAAAACTTGAGGTTTTAGACATAAGGGTGAAAAAAGAAAACCTTATTGAATACCCACATACCTGAACTTGAAGCTTTCTTAACTAGAACTTGAAGGTAGAGAATTGGAGAAAGATCCTTTTCTTGTTTTGTGATGTTGGAACGTGAGAATGAGAAGAAAATTGCTTAAGGGTGAATAATAACCCTCTAATTAGGCCTAAAAAACTTAGCTTAGGAGTTAAAAGTGTGGAATCCACAAAAATACCCCTGGGAAACGAGTCTGAAAAACTGCTAAATTTTTTGACACAGGCTTCCACGGGAAAGAACCATGGCCCATGGTTGATAGTCGTGGTCCCTAGGAAATTTTTTATGCTGCGGGTCTGATTTCCACGGGTGATATCCATGGCATGTGGACCATTCCACGGCTCGTGGAACCCTCATGTGGTTCTCAGGGGATTTGATGGTACTCAGGTCTGATTTTTATGAGGGGAGACCACGATCCATAGATCCCTATCGTGGTTTTCAGACACAAGGGTAGAACTGCAGGACTAGGTTCACGAGGCCAATCCACAACTCATGGTCCAGTCCATGGCTAGTGGACTTGGTCTGTGGACCCTATCTGAGTTTTGACAATTGCATACTTAGGATTTCTTGCCTGGTTCTTAGCTAAAAAAATTTGGGGTGTTACATTAAAGATGCAGTAAATTCTATTATTGGGACAAAAAGATCGATGATGAGATAATCAGGCGTGCGAAACATATTGAAAATGAGAAAATGAGTTGAAACCAATGGAAGTTCAATAGGAGAAACTAAAGTCTAAAATTTAAAACAAGAAAATTCAGGTTAAAATGGAAATACCGTTCACTGAATAGCTAAGCAGTTTGATTAATTGTCAAGTTCTCCAAATTTAGCAGTTTTAAAACTTGTCACTAATGGAAGCATTTCAATAGTTCTACTCTGTTAAAATATTTATTCTACTCTTGAAAAGATTTTGATAAAGTAAAGAAAAGATTTTGATAAAGTAGAACTATTGAAATGCTTTCATCAATGACATGTTTTGAAACTGCTAAATTTAGAGCACTTGACCATCAATACAACTGTTTAGATTTTCATTCACCAGTATTTCCATATTAAGTTGACTTTTCTTGCTTTTGATTTTAGACTTGAGTTTCTCTGATTCAAACTCCTTTTCTCATTTTAAATATGTTTTGCACGCATGTTTATCTCATCATTGATATTTTTTGTCTCAACAATAGAAGTTATTGCAACTTTAATCTCATCAACTCGAGTTCATAACCAGTTGACTTTTACCTTTATTTTCTCAGCATCATTGTCTATCAAGTAATGTGAGTTCAAGAGATTATGATCAACTCATTCAAATATTTCTTTTAGAGTTCTTGGACAACTTTACATATAACTTCTAGAAATGATGTAAGCTTGTCTCCTATCTCTAGAACATATTTCTTTTTAATATCTCCGTTTTTCTCGAAAGGTGATAGAAAAGTTGGCTTAAGACTTGAATTAATGATAATTGATCCTTTTGTTATTTTTGTGCTTTCTTCTTGGTTGTCTTTTACTTCTATGGGACTGATATTTCTTCTACTCATAGTCTTTTATCCATCCTTATTTTTTTGTAAATTGCGACGAAGTGACCATTATTTTCAAGTTAAAATTATCCATGTATAGACAATCCATAAATTTAGAAAAATTGCATAATTACACAGTCTATGTGCGGTTGTTTTTAGAGCATCTAAAATGTTTGTCTAAAAATACGTAATGACCTTTAACATCAGTTATAAAGTAATTTCCTAAAAAAGGGTAATAAAGTAAATCATATGGTGAGTGTACAATAATTCAATCATGTATATATTATTATTATTATAAGCAACCTATTCAAGGACCAAGACTCTGTAACCTAAGTACATCAATTATTACAATTAAGAATAAGAAATGAAATAACAAAAAGATAGAGCATCATAAAATTAAATAAAAGAAAGGTTATGAAAAAAGGATCGTACAATCTAGTAACTCCTTACTTATTGATTTATGTGACTGAGGTTTTCATACCCGTAGAAGTTAAAATCTCCTCGCTTCACATCATTTTTGAAGTGGAGATTGATGACATAAATGGGTCAAGTCTAGCCTAGAACAGTTATAATTAATACATGAAAAATGGCTAATGACAGTTTGCTTTGGCCAGTTATACCAGCAAAGAATGGCTCGAGCTCACAACAAGAAAGTATGTCCAAGGAATTTTGAAGTTGGACAACTCATTGTGAAATGCATCCTTCCCCATCAAGAAGAGGCTAAGGAAAAATTTGCCCAAAATTGGCAAGGTCCTTATGTCGTTAAACAAGTGTTATCAAAAGGAGCTTTACAATTGGTATATATAGAGGAAGGGTGGTAGACATGGTCGCTAATGCAGACTCGATCAAAAGATACTACATCTAACACTCTCTCACTTTGGCACCTTTGTTCTTAGCATTTTCAGATTGGAATGATGAAAGACCATCATGACCATCATTCTCTTTATCGAAATATCACTTACCCCTTGCTATCCCTTTGAACTTTATTTACATTTCTTTATTTTTTCCTCTTTGAAACCAAAAAAAAACCAAAAAAAACAAACTAAAAACTATGTGTTCATTGAACTACGTTCGACCTAATTCCTAAAAAAGGGATATGTAGGCAGTCTTATTTCGAAATTTGGTCCAACCAAAAAAAATTATTCTTCCCAGTATTCAAAGAAACTGGGGCATTTTTTTATATATATTATTTAAACAGTTTCAAATTTGTAATTCACTCTTGAAGTCTTTTTTGCCATGTCTCGTTACCCATTGGCTTTTTCTTTTGCTTGGAGCATGAACATTATTGGGCCAATTGAGCCAAAGCTTCTAATGGACATCGATTTATTCTAGTCGTCATTGACTACTTCACCAAATGGGTAGAATTAGTTACTTTTAAATTAGTCACCAAGAAAGCAATGGTAGACTTTATTCATTCCAACATCATATGTTGTTTTTGAATATCGAAGACCACTATTATAGATAATGCAATCAATCATAATAGTCATATGATGAAGGAGGTTTGCAAGCAATCAATCATAATAGTCATATGATGAAGGAGGTTTGCAAGCAATTTAAAATTGCACATCACCATTCTAGCCCATATCGACCCAAAGCAAACGGAGCTGTTGAAGAAGCAAACAAGAATATAAAGAAGATTCTTACGAGGAAGGTCCAATGATCCAGACAATGGCACGAGAAATTATCTTTTGCTCTTTTGGGATACCGCACAACTGTTCGTACATGGGTTGGTGCAACTCCTTACTTATTGGTTTATGTGATCGAGGTTATCATACTTGCAAAAGTTGAAATCCCCTCGCTTTGTATCATTGTTGAAGCGGAGATTAATGACATAAAATGGGTCAAGTCTAGGATAGAACACTTATCATTAATAGATGAAATGTGGCTAATGGCAGTTTGCTTTGTCTAGTTATACCAGCAAAGGATGGCTCGAACTCACAACAATAAAGTACGTCCAAGGAATTTTTAAGTTGGACAACTCATTGTGAAATGCATCCTTCCCCACCAAGAAGAGGCTAAGGGAAAATATTCCCCAAACTGACAAGGGCCTTACGTCGTTAAATAAGTGTAGTCAAAAGGAGCTTTACAATTGGAAGATACAGAGGGAAGTGTGGCATACATGGTCGTTAATGTAGACTCGATAAAAAGATACTACATCTGACACTCTCTCACTTTGGCACCGTTATACTTAGCATTTTCAGATGACGAAAGGCCAACATTATCTTTATCGAAACACCACTTACCCCTTGCTAGCCCTTTGAACTTTATTTACATTTTTTTGTTTTTCCCTCTTTGGAACCAAAAAAAAAAACAAAAAAACAAAAACAAATAAACAAACAAAAACTATGTTCATTGAATTACGTTTGACCTAATTCCTAAAAAAGGGATACGTAGGAAGCGCTATTCTGGGGTTAGGTCCAACCAAAAAAAATAACTATTCCCAGATTTGTAATTCACTCTTGAAGTTCTTTATACCTTGTCCCGGTAAAACCTTCTGATAAATCTTTGAGAATGTCAAGTTTAGTGTGCCTTGAATGTGCAATGTGTGAACAAAGAGAAACAAAATGAGAGAGTCTTATAGATGAAAACCCTCACGGGCACCATAAAGTAATGGTAAGCGAGAGAAAAAATGAGAGAGTCTTGTAGGTGAAAACCCTCACGGGCACCATAAGGCAGCGGTAAGTTGAGAGAAAGAAAAATGAGAGAGTTTTATAGGTGAAAACTCTCATGGGCACCATAAGGCTATGATAAGTTGAGAGAGAGAAAAATGAGAGGGTCTTATAGGTGAAAACCCTCATAGGCACCATAAGGCGATGGTTAGTTCAGAGAAATAAAATGAGAGAGGTCAGTTGATAAAAACCCGCAAAAGGCACCATTAATCGAACGAGGACTTCCTATACCTGCATAAGAATGACCAAGTCAGAGGATTCAGTTTCAAGTTAAAAAGTGCAACCTACTTCGAGATTTAGACAACTTTGAAGAATCAGACGTCCAGTCCAAAATGCATGTCATGTTTCAACGAAGTCAGTACATACCTCCAGATAAGCTTCCTCCCCCTTTTCCTGAAAGGGATACTTTTTGTTTAAACATAAATCTTTCATTTTGTTTTATTATTTTTTGTTTTTGTCCCTAGTACATTGTTTGAGTCCCTTTCGCTATTATCTTATGTCAAAATAAAAGCAAAGAAAGTGTAATGACCCTTCTGGTAATTCTCGCGTTTACGCCTTCCTTGTGCCGTAAGAGCTGATTATCGAAATTGTGCGATAGTGATTTGCGTTTGTATGACCTTAACCCTCATCTCGTAGCAAAGGCTTGCGAGCCTAAAATTGAGAATTTTATTAACATCGCGCATATTTTAAAATATTTATTTAAAAGTTGAATTGTCACGACCCAATTTCTCGGTCATGATGGCACCTACAACCCCCGGTAGGTGAACCAATCCCCGTAGCCCAGAACAGTTAGTAATGGGCTACTATCTAGCAAATAAGGGAACCAGACGAATAAAATAGATAACGGGAGTATATACATATACATATGCGGAAATTAAATCAACCCCAAGACCTGGTATCGTAGTACAGAGCCAAACTACATACATGGAATACAAATAAACCAAGACTATATATACAGATGTCTCTGAATGGTAATAGAGTACATGAAGCAAAAGATAAACTAAAGCTAAGCTCCGATCGCCAAGAGCTCACCCTCAGCCTGAAGTAGTCCCCGACAGATCTCCAAGCACGAACCACAACGATCTAACGGCGATGGCCCACGCTAGGATCTGCACCCAAAGATGCAGGGGGTAGGGGTGAGCACCAAATGCGAAGCATAAGGTACCCAGTAGGTATCATAGGCCGACTGGGCACATATAAGATAAAAGCGTAGTAATAGACAGAATAGAAGCAAGTAGTCACAGAAATCAACGAAAGATACACAGGAACTAGCCTAGAGGGAAATCAACAGAACCACATATGAGGCTAGTAAGAAGAATATACACATCATAGACACAGGTGAAAGTAAGAACAACGCACCTGAGGTCCTTGCAACAACAGTGTATACAAAATAAGTTTACGAAATGGACGGTATACCTGTAACCTCAAGTGTAAGAAGAAGAGAGAAAGAGTAATAATAGGCATGCTCAAAGACATGAATCAAACTCAACTAATCATACCAATGTCATACTTATCTATAATAGAGAACAATACTATAAGTAAAAAGCAAAAGTCTACCTACAGTCCCTCGGCCGCCCATACAACCGAGGAACACAAACAAGTGAAAACAAACCCTCCGGCATCCCATACTTACTGGAGCGTACATCAGCAAAACAGCAAACAAGGGTAGGAACTCGAACCATGAATGATTATGATGCCATTAAGGATCTCAAGTGCCATAGTATCTCTGTATGGTACCTCCTCCGGCGCCGGATTCGGCCAGCAGGTAGGTTTCCATGGAAGGACTCTTGCCCGGTATACCTCTACTCGCACCGTTTACCCCTCCTCCGCACACGCAGCCCGTGCCCCTGGCCCGGATGGCAAGGGTCCATGGGGGTCCCAGACCCCATACTAAAACTCAGTATCAGAACATGTATCAAGATAGAGACCCAGTCTCGATATCAAGATAGAGACCCAGTCTCGAATATGCATGCCCAGACCCTGTCCAGGACTAAAAATAGTAGGAAAATATCTCAAAAACCCCTCCAAGGGTGCCCGGGTGTAGCCGGGTCTAAACAGTAAAAAGTCATCTCAGGTGCGCGGTCCGACCGAGGCTAAAAGTCATCTCAAGTAGCAAGAAAACTCAACTAGTACTCCGGCCCTGCCGAGTCTAGCGTAGTAGTAAAACTGGTGTCTTAAAACATAATTTTACTTTCTTTTACCCAAGAATACTCACAAGTCAAATCAACCATTTACAAATCATTTCCATCAAAAATGGGCCCCCCAGGCCATGCAAGGTTTAGAAAACAGTGCCAGTAGGCCCGAAGCCAAAACCACAGGAAAACATGGATAAAACCTCTTTATATGCATGGAAATGATATGATCACACACAATAGCTGCCCCGCAGCTCACAATCAACCTATCGACCCTGCACAGGCCCACAGCTACTCAGCAAGCATAACCAGCCTAGAAGGATAATTCTATGCCCGGGACTCGCGGACATTCCAAAAATCCCACCTTCTATGTTTCAGAGTCAACAAGGCCTCACAGGACCACAAGGGTAAATAAAATATATCGGCAAATACTACAAGCAACGGAGGAACAAAAGTAGGCGGACATGAATAAGCGGTCAAGGTCTGTGGTACCGACCTAATAAACCCAACCCAAGAATGCCCATCAATACAATTTTATCCTATATATGCGGAGTC